>PVKS010030532.1:11498-24447 GCA_004027875.1 Aplodontia rufa
TTGATTAGGCCTGAAGTTGCTAAGTCCTCTCCTGCTGGTATTATGGAGAGCACTGATGATCCCTGTGCAAACTATTTAAAGAGATTCGTAAAGTAAATTTATGCTCTCAGTTCACCACTTGTGAAAAGCAAAGAGTTTAGGAACTATATATGAAACTTTTGAGCATTTCTGGAAAACTAAAAAATATGATCATGTTGCCTGGCTCTTCTGGCTTCTCTGGACAAAGTAACAAAAGAGAAGAAACAGCTGCAGATGCACGTAACCAATCTAAAAGCTTCTCAGGGTGCTCTGCCAAAGCATCTAATCTCTTGTAGCCATAGGGCTGAGGTTGCTCAAAACCAAACACGTTTATAGTGCAATTGGCTGAATTAAGACACAAGTTTAATGCAGCCTCAAAAAGTGTCTGCAGTTAAAGTGAGGGTGCTGCTTGGGAAATGGAATCCTGTTAATTAGGATGGTCTTGTATGGGAGGAGGCTGGGGACATTGAACTCTTAAATTCTGATGAGTTTATTCTGCCATAAGTTGAATCCCCACCCTTAGCCATGGCTGAGGAACCCCTACCCCGACCCACCCACAGTGGTGGCTTCTCCTAATCCTAATCCTGCTTTGCCTATGGAAATAGTAATGTTCCTTCACAGTTTGTTTGCTCAGCATGAAATGTTGACACTCCTCAGGACCAACCCTCCCCACACACTTTTGCCCCTTGACCTATAACTAGCTCTAAGTCTAAGCTGGCCTCAACAGGGTGAGGAATAGAGTGTGGCCCAGGAGGAGGTATGCTACACTCCAAAGGAATTTCTTGAGTTTTCTAATTCATACAAGCAGAAGTCTGGGGAACATGTGTGGGAATGAATTTTAAGGATATGTGATAATGGTGGAAGGAACACAAAATTAGACCAGACTGAACTTATTTTATGGGTCCATTAAGCAGAGATGCTGGATTCAATACAGCATCTAGCAGTGTTAAAAATGGAACTAAGTTTGTTCGGATGGTTGGCTGAAGTATGGGTCAAAAGGTGGCCTACTGTGACCCAGCTGGAAATGCCTGACTTCCTTGGCTTACTCTTGAGGAAGTAATTCAGAGGCTCAGAGAGTCTGGAATGCTGAGTCATGCTCAGTCTTTTCCTCCACCCTGGGAGGATCCAGAAGATGTGCCCTTCACCAGAAATATAAGGAAAAAAATTTGTGAAGGGAGCACCAGTATCCTTGAAGAGCTCTGTCGTTGCCCTTCTCTGCATTACCAGACTTTACTGTGGGAGCCTGGGTCAATCACTTGGGAGACTTAAATGTGATGGGAATGATTGGTTCCCAGTGATGCGGGGGTTTTGAAATGAGGCTGGATTCTCTGCTCCCACTGGTGAATGGAGTTTGGGCTGGCTGCAGATCTCTATGGCCAAAGTAACCCATTTCTAGTATATGCAGTTATTCCAAGTTAAAACTGGAAATCTGGGCTGGCTGCAGGTTTCTGCAGCACAAATAATGTTAGCAGCTACCCAGCTAAGAGGTGGGTTTCTCCCCGCTACTGTTGAGTGGTGTGTTGCAGCTCTTGGTGTGGAAATTCACCCCAGGAATTCGGCGCTAATCTTCTAGGTTCTTGTCTCATGAATCTGAAGAATAAAATCCATGGACAACCATGGAAGGGAAAAGTAAAAGGAGTAGGATTTATTTAAGGAAGGAGAGCAGAGACTCCACAAAGCGCAGGGGTACCTGGAGGCAGGGCACCATCTGATGGATGTTAGGCCAGGGATTATATTGGTTTGGGTATGAGCCTTGATTAAGATTCATGTAAAGCAGGCATTGAGAAAAGCACCAACATCATTGATTAAATTCTATGTAAAATAGGCATTCAACTAAGCACCAAAATCATTGATTAAAATCTATGTAAAACGGGTAGCAAATCTTTCCTAGTTCCCAATTGTGTCCACCCCCACTTCCTGGTTTTCCCTGCCTCTGGGACAAAGGACTTTCTCCCACAGGTGAGCCTCGTGGTGTTTTGCATTTGAAGACCCTGAGCGTACCGTTAATGGCTCTTTACTGGCCAGCTTCTAGGTGTGGTTAAAAGGGGCCCAAGGTTCTGACTACCTAGCAGTTTTACTATCTCTCCTAATCATCTCACTGGGGAGGAAATGGTAGCACTCAATTTCCAAAGACAGGATGCTCATAGTTACCATAATGGACAGCAACAGAGAAGAAATGAACAAAATGTTCTGAGTCTAGTAGATTTCTGGCATTGGCTAATCAGTCATGGAGTTTCTAGAAGCCTAATAGATGGGAAAGCCCACCTAATTCTTACTTGACTTATATAAGCAGAAAAATTCCAGGGCAAATTTCAGTACAAAACCCTGCCTCAGATCATAATAGCAGAGAATCATGGTCCCTCAACCAAATTCCGGGTTTGAGTCAGTTTACTGACCCAAAACCCTTTGAATGAAGAGGAGGCCAGGTCCCCTTGAGGAAGGCCCTGATATGGTACCAAAAACATTTACTGTTAATATTTCTCCTGTCCTTCCCCAAAGGGACCTAAGGCCTTTACCAGAGTAACTGTACACTGGGGATAAGGCAATGATCAGAACTTTGGGGAACCCTTAGACACCAGCTCTGAATTGACATTGATTCCAAGAGACCTGAAATGTCATTGTGACCCTCCAATAAGGGTGGGGGCTTATGGAGGTCAGGTAATCAATGGAGTTTTGGCCAAGGTCTGACTCATAGTGGGTCTCTGAACTCATCCTGTGGTCATGTCCCCTGTCGTGGAATGTACAATCAGGATAAATATACTTAACACCTGGCGAAACCCCACATTGGTTCCCAACCTGTGTAGTGAGGGTGATTATGGTAGAAAAGGCCACTGGTTCCTCCAGCTCTCTAGCCTGCAGACCACTGTGGGACTAGGCAGCCTCTGGTTGTATAAACCAATCCAATATTTATATCCTGTTGATTCTGTTCCTCTAGAGAACCCTGGCTCATACACTCTTCATCATAAGAAAGGACTCTTCCGGGCCAGAGCAAGATGGTCGACCCAGCTCCAGAATGAGATCAGGAAGTAAACAGTCCACTAACCTGCAGATAACTGTCATCTGACCTGGAGGAGAACGCTGCAAGTGTTCGTGAGTTCCTTGCTCACAGAGGCAGGGTTTGAGAGCGCTGAGAAAGCATCTGTGGAAATATTGAAGGAGATGCTGCAACGCTGCCTTGCAGGACTCAGTCGGGAGGAGTGCCAAGTCTTACTGTGAGCACACAGCTGGGACCCAACCTACGCTGTCAGATACAGGGGTCACCTTAGTCAAGATGGGTTTCAATGTGGATACTCGTCCTGCTTCTGAAAAATGGTCTCAGAGGATGGTCATCACTGCCCCTCCAGTGACCAATCAGCCAGTGACCCCCAAGGCCCTCAATGCAGGGCAGAACCAACCCCACCCACTGCAAAAACAGCCGGGGCCGTTTCCCTGAGTTCCGTGATCCTCACACCTACATCAAAACTCACCTATCGTTAGCCTGCGTTGGACTACCAGGTCCTGTGAGAGAAGACCACATCCCAAAGGAGCAACGCGGAGCGGGCACTTACCCGTTTCATGGCCAAGACAGGTGAAACCCAGAGTCTCTTCAAAGACAACATCAGCACAATCCCATTGCTTGCTGCCAGTCCTTTCACTGTCCCCTGACAGCTCTTCTTCCATCAGAACTGGAGATGCAACAGATGGAGACAGATTCCTCAGAGCAGGATGAGCAGACAGACACAGAACCTCACTCTCCAGATTAGCATGGATGATTCTGCAGCCGAGAACACTTCTGTTCTGCAGCAGAATCCCTCCTTATCGGGCAGCCAGAATGGGGATGATAATGTCATCAGTAACCACTATCTGAGACTCATGAAGAAACCCAAGATCCGCAGAAAGAAGTCCCTCTTGTGAGCTGAGAAAGAAGCCTGTCTTGTACAAAGATATGGATTCCATGTCCTGGGAAAGTGAAAGCCTCTGGAGGGCAGAAGAGTGACCTCCTTCTGGCCAGACCACAGCTGCAGGATGTGATATGGCACAATTTTAATAGCAAAACTTACATTAAGATTACTATTTTCACTGGCTATTTGGGTTGAGGACATAATGATGGTAATAATGAGACTTAATCCACAGGGCCACACTGCTGCCTATTCGGGTGTGGCAGTGGCTGGTCATTTCATTATTTATCACAGGATTTGATTCCTTTGCAACCTGGAAGATGAGGGAAGGGGACAGGAAAAAAAAGGGGGTTTTGCTGCTTTGTTTAAATCCAGGAAGACTCTTTGCCCAGTGTGTATCTCAGGATATGTGGATTCCTTTTATTGATTCATGAACAATTACGGCCCCAATTCATCAACCCAAAACCTCATTCTTGTTTCCCTCCTCACCTGGGCTGCATGTGCTCTACTCCCTCATCATGATGGAAGCAGGAGGATGACACTTCACAGCTGTGACATGGAACTGGCAGGAGTCAGGAGCTGTGCACCCATGTGTTAATGCACAGGACAATGACATGTAAAGCCATGCTGATTCTCTGGCCAGCAATTGGTAGAGCTCCCCAAAACAGGTTCTCCCTGAGAGATTTGCCATTATCATCCCTCTGTGGAAAAAGGTTTTCCCTGCCAAGAGCCTAGAGTGTTGGATGTGTTGTGCTGGGACTTAATAAAGGAGCCGTGGGGCTGGAGTGGTGGCTGAGTGGTTACGGCACTTGCCTGGCATGTGCAAGTATGCAGGTTCAAACCCCAGCACCACATACACAATGAAGTCTCAGAGCAATGAAAGCCATGTGAAAAACTTAATAAAAATTGATTCTCTCGGTCACTGTCCCCTCTTTCTTTAAAAAAAAAAAAAATAAATAAATAAAGGAGCTGTATATGCTAGACAGTAGGAAAAGGATGTACTGGGCCCAGGTAGGATTTGGAGGCCTGGTTTGGCCTTGTATTCCAAAGCAAGCTGGCTGAGACTGGAAGGCTGTCATGGGTGGAAGGGTGCAGGCAGAAGCCGGCTGAGTGGGGGTGTTCTCCAAGGAGCCATGCCGAATCTTGCCTCCTGGGAGAGAAGACTTTATCCTTGATGTACCCTGCAAACAGAGAAGTTTATATCCTTTGGTCTCATAAGGAAGAGATTTAAAGCCAAATCCAAGGAAGAAATATGCCAGGGATGCCTGAAAGGTAACCCAAGATGGACATTTTGCTGCCTAGGTTAGAGTTCTAAGTTCTAAGATCCATATTTAACTTGCTTCTAGTGCCACCTGGCTTCCACAAATCTATTTATGTACTTATTTTGTAGTTCTGAGGCTGGACCCAAGGGCCTTGCGCATGCTAGGTAAGTGCTCTACCACTGAGTCATGCCCCCAACCTCCAGTCATCTCTTAATCCTCTCTTCTTGTGGTGAATTTGGAAACCTGAGTAACTTGACCTTTTGATGTGAGACTCTACGTTCCTCTAGACCCACTGTTCTCTAGGGCATTCTATCCCTTCACCTAGAAGGAGAGAGACACTTGTCAGAACTTCAGAGGGGATGGTAGTGAGAAAATTAGATCCCTCAACTCTGGACCAGATAGGAGTTTGCCCTGGAGCTCTTCCAGTTGAAAGCAGTTAGACTGAGCTTATGTGTACCCCTGCCCCAGAGTTTGTGATTGTTCTTACAATAGACCTAGTGAGCTAAAATACAGTTCCAAGGTCAGGCTATGACTGACCCCAGCTTGTTTTTTCACACTGCCTTCTGGAGTAGTCACCCCAGTCACCTTTTTGTGCAGTAAGGCCAGTTTAATGCCATTGTGCTAAGGGACAGAGTGGGGATTGAGGAAGGGGACCATTTCTGCCCTTGAGATTTCAGAGATGGCACTGCTATGATTCTGTAACAGATGAAACACTGGCAAGTGAATAGACCACCTAAACACTGGCAAGCGAATAGACCACCTAAACACTGGCAAGTGAATAGACCACCTAAACATTGACCCGGCTGTTGTTGCTTTGTAGAAACTGCTTAATTCTCAATGTGTATTTAAAGATTTCAATTTTTTATGACTGTGGGACTTCTTGGAGGGAAAATGTAGTAAACATAGAGAAATTAAAAGTGTTATTTATGAAACACTCATAATAAAAATTCACAATAAAACTTTGTAGGGGCCGGAGCCATGGCTTAGCAGTTATGGCACTTGCTTGGCATGTGTGAGGACATGGGTTCAAACTCCAGCACCACAACAGAGTGCCAGAGCAACGAAAACAGGGAAAAACTAAATAAAATTGATTCTCTCTTTCTCTCTCTCTCACTGTCCATCTCTCTTAAAGAAAAAAACCCCAACTTTGTAAATAACCATAAAGAAAAAAGAGAACAAAGGACTCTTCCCTGACAACCCCTAGCAACACCTTAATCCCAGCCCTCCCCCGCTCCCCTATATCTATACCAGGCTGTAAACTGAAGAGGGGTCCTAGGCCCCACGGGGCCCCCCTTTACAGGTTTGTCCTGAATAAACCTGTTACTGTAGAGCCACCACCACTTGCCTGTCAGAATGGCAATTATGAAGAATACAAATAAATGCTAGTGATGCGGGGTTTTTTGAGAGGAGGCCGGATTCTCTGCTCCCACTGGCGAATGGAGTCTGGGCCTCTACAGACTCTAGCAGCCCAAACAGCCCGCTTCTAGTGTTTGCAGCCATTCCCAGCTAAAACTGGGAATTTGGGCTGACTGCAGGTGTCTGCAGCCGAAAGTGTTAGCAGCTCTCCAGCTAAAAGCTGGGTGTTGCAGCTCTTGGTGTAGTGGAAATTCATCCCGGGAATTCGGCGCGAATCTCCTGGGTTCTTGTCTCATGAATTTGAAGAATAAAATACACGGACAACCACGGAAGGAGGAGTAAAAGGAGTAGGATTTATTTAGGAAGAAGAGCAGAGTCTCCGTAAGGCGGAGGGGTTCCTGGAAGCAGGACACCGTCTAATGGAGATTAGGCCAGAGGTTATATTGATTTGGGGTAAGAACATAATTAACATTCATGTAAAGCAGACATTAAAAAGTGCATCAACTCCATTGATTAAAATCTATATAAAACAGGTATTGAAACTGGTCAAAAACACCATTGGTTAAAATCTATATAAAGCAGACATTAAAACTGGTCAAGAGCACCATTGGTTAAAACAAAAGGTGACAAATACTTCCTAGTATCCACCTGTGACCACCCCCATCTTAGTCAGGGACTAGGGTGAGCCTCAAGGTCTTTTTGCATTTGAAGGCCCTGAGCATGCCCTGTCAATCACTCTCTGCCTCTACCAGCTAGCTCTTGGGTAGGGGCTCTCTGTCCTGACTACCTAGCCATTTCACTGTCTCTCCTAATCTGTCTCAGAATTGACAGAGATTAGGAGAGAGAGTAAAATGGCCAGGTAACCAGGACAATGGGCCCCATCCAACCACACCTAGAAACTAACGTGTTGAGAGTGTTTAATTGGCATGCTCAGGGTCTTCAAATCCAAAAGACCATCCAGCTCACCTTTGTCTCAGAGGCAGGAAAAATTGAAAGTAGGGGTGGACACAGATGAGAACTAGGAAAGATTTGCTATCTGTTTTACATGGATTTTAAATGATGATTTTGGTGCTCAGTTTCAATGCCTGTTTTACATAGCATTTAACCAATGATGCTAGTTCTTTTCACAATGCCTGCTGTACATGAATCTTAATCAAGGCTTATACCCAAACCAATATAAACCCTGGCCAAACACACATAAGTCAATGTCCTGCTTCCAGGTACCCCTTTGCCTTGAGGAGTCTCTGCTCTCCTTCCTTAAATAAATCCTACTCCTTTTACTCTTCCCTACCGTGGTTGTTTGTGGATTTTATTCTTCAAATTCATAAGACAAGAACCCAGAAGAAGACTGGCACCAAATTCACGGGGTGTTTGTCCATACCAAGAGCTGCAACACACCACTCAATAGGAGCAATGGTGGTGGTGATGGGGGGATCCCCAGCTCTTAGCTGGGGAGCTACTAACACTATTTGTGCTGCAGAAACCTGCAGCCAGCCCAAATTCCCAGTTTTAACTGGGAATAGCTGCAAACACTAGAAATGGGCTATTAGACTGCAGGAATTTGCAGTCAGCCAAAACTCCATTCACCAGCGGGAGCAGGGAATCTGGCTGGCTTTATCCCAAAACCCCTGCATCACAACCACCGTACGACACAGCTATTCCATACCTGGGCATTTATCCAAAAGATCTAAAATTAGTATGCTATAAGGTTATAGTCACTTTAGTGTTTATAGCAGTGCAAATCACAATAGTCAAGTTATGGAGCCAACCCAGATGCCTGTCAGATGAATAGCTAAAGAGAAGGTACATGTACACACCGGACCTTTCCTTAGTCATAAAGAATGAAATTATGGCATTTACCAGTAAATGAATGAGACTGGAAAAGATGCTAAGTGAAATAAGCCAGACCCAGCAAAAGTCACAAGTCAAGTGTTTTATCTCATAGGCAGATACTAAACCAAAATAAGAAAAGGGGTGGGGAATCCCATGAAAATAGAAAAGAGATCAGTGAAGTAGAAGAATGGGATAGAATCAGGAGGAAGGAGGGTCAGGAAAACGGAGGAATGGTGAAATGAAACTGACCAAACTATCCTAGTGAGACAGGGGGGAAAGTTAGGCAGTCAGAGCAGTTAGAATGTGTGAGTCAATCAAGAGAAAACCAGTTCTTTTTCTTTTAAGATCAATTTGACATCCCCAATGCTAGTAAGGAGGGTCTGGCAAGACGCTCCCTTCTGCTAAGCAAGACACCATATTTCTATCAATGATTGAGACTGGACCCAACCAAAGTTTCCTGAGCCCATGTCCTAGGTTTGGGGGAAGGGAGACAATAAGTAATTGAAGGAGAAACATCCTATGGAAAGGGCAAACCTGCCTCCCTCTTGGGCTCTGTCCGCTTCCGCTCTTTTCCTTATGCTTGACTTTGTTATGTTCCTAACATAAAATCTGCCTGCTATGCTGGTCTCAGCGTCCCTTGGTCTCATTCTCCATCTCCGGGGACACTAGGCATGATGCGGGTTTGTGTCCTCTCGGAGTTGAAGAGTGAAACCAAGGGACACCAAGGCAAGCAGAGTAGGCTGATATTATTATTGGTTTTTTTTTTTTTTTGAAGAGAGAGGGACAGTGAGAGAGACAGGGAAAGAAACAACTTTATTGAGTTTTTCGCATGGCCTTTATTGCTCTGACACTTAGTTGTGTATGTGGTGCTGGGGTTTGAACCCAGGTCCTTGTGCTTGCCAGGCAAGCGCCGAAACCGTTGAGCGCCAGCCCAGGCTGATATTATTTAAAAAGAAAGATAGCAGAGCACACTTCCCTCAGGTGGAGAAGAGAGTCAAGAGCATGTGGAGGGGTTAGGTTTGCGCTTTTTGTAGGATTTCTCCCTTCAATTCATTATAGTCTCCCTTCCCCTATACCTAGGACCTGGGCCCAGGAAGTTCTGGTTGGGTCCAGTCTTTAGTTTGCACCTCAGGCATCAATAGAAAGAATGCGGTTCCTTGTTAGCAGAAGGAATTACCTGTATCTGCACCCACCTTGTCCACCCTCCTTACTAGCATAATTGATATGCATATCTGTTCATTAGGAGCACTGGATGCTCTTTGTCTTCTTAAAAGAAAAAGAACTGGGCTGGAGCAGTGGCTCAGTGGTTATGGAAACTGCTTGGAGATTGCTTGGCATATGTGAGTGGGCAAGTTCGAATCCCAGCACCACATACACAGCGTAGTGTCTGAGGAATGAAAGTCATATGAGAACTAAATAAAAATTGCTTCTCTCTTTCTCTCTCTCACTGTCCCCTCTTTCTTTAAAAAAAAAAAAAAGAAAAGAAAAGAAAAAGAACTGGTTTTCCCTTGATTGACTGTAACATTCTAACTACTCTGACATTTTCCTATTTCCTATTTCAGGTACATATATGAATATACCACTGAGAATTTCACCTTTATATATATCTATAATGCACTAATTTAAAAACCTAAAACAGTAACAAGCTTATCTAAAAAGAAAATGCAGATGCTGGTCCCAGGAAATAGCTTAACCCTTTGATGTGACTAGTGATCCTCAGATTCAGGGATGCTCTTGCAAAAGAGCAAATCCCATGAAATTTGACTTTTCCCAATGAACCCCTTTGTCTCAAAAGTTTTCTGTGCTCTTGAGCCTCCAAAGATGGAGATTTGGGGGAAATTCTCTATTTCCCTGGAAGCCAACTTTGAGCAAAATGTGTTTTCCCTCATCAACCTGCTTCCTGAGCTTTAGTGGAGTATGAATAAGTGAAGTCTTTCCTTCCTGGTAATATCCCTGTCAAAGGAGCTATACTATTTTTTAAAAAAAGAGAGAAGGACACTGAGAGAGAGAGAATCAATTTTTATTGAGTTTTTCCACATGGTTTTCATTGCTCTGACACTTAGTTATGTATGTGGGTGCTGGGGTTTGAACCCATGTACTCATGCATGCTGGTCAAGCGCCGTAACCGCTGAGCTACTGCTCCAGCCCCAAAGGCACTATACTATTTATAAAAATCAGAAAGACAGGTGTAATTCAGGTGCAGGTGTAAATTCACCAAATGTTCAGGTACGGATTTTTTTGTTTTGTTTTGTTTTTTAAAGAGAGAAGGACAGTGAGAGAGGGAGAGAGAGGGGAGAGAGAGAGAGAGAGAATACATTTTTAAATTTAGTTTTTCATGCAGCTTTTGTTGCTCTGATACTTAGTTGTGTACATGGGTGCTGCGGTTTGAACCCGTGTCCTTGTGCATGCTGGGCAAGCGCCGTAACCACCGAGCCACCGCTCCAGCCCCAGTATGGATGTATTTTATTGGGATCTGTGGCTCCCGGGCCAAATTCACCTGTGCCACCAATAGTGAAGGCGGACAGGGGAAGTGACCAGCTGGCAGGGGAAATGGTGAGCAGGGGAAAGTAGCACTTGGCCCCTGCTGGACAGCAGCTTTATAGTCCAGGGTACAGAAAGGAAGTTGATGGGGATGGCCTTTTGGAGATTGGCTGGTGGATCCGCCAATCATCAGGGGTTTGGAAGACGCCATTGGAGCTTGTCTGCCAGCATCAGATTGGTTGTTCTTTTTACTTGCAAGCTTCCTGATGCCCTACCCCCCCCCCCTCACCTGGAATCAACCTACACTATTAACAGATTTTGTGTATATATATATATATATATATATATATATATATATATATATATATATATATATTAGTTACTTCCTTGCATTTCCAACAAGTTTCCCAACCAGATATCATGCTCCTTAAACAATTTTATGAAGACTTGCCAAGTTGAATTAGAACACATGGAACTCTGGCATATAGGTAATTTAAAAATTTTCCACTGCTCAACACAGCTGAAATCAGAAACCATTAAGCATCTGATTACTTTTGCCCCTTGAGATTTTACCAGGCAGCTGATACTGTGCAGGGGCAAGAGGCTAGACTATTGCTTATCATGCTCCACAAACACTTGTTCATGCGTGAGTCAAATTGGCAGAAAAATAGGTTTTATTCAAAGTCAGCTTTGAGGGAAAATGGAGGAAACATCTATGTTTCAAATTCTCATCTTCAGAGAAATCAAGGGCAAAGAAAGCTTTCCAAGAGTCAGCAAAGTGGGACGAAAGGCAAGGAATGTAGAGTTAGTTAGCCTGAAAAGTCATCCCCATCAACTTCTCTCCTTTCCCTAAACTATAAAAGCAGCTGCTCAGCAGAGGTCCAGCACCATTTTCCTTGCACACCATATCCCTTGCCTGGTCGTCACTTTCCCTGCCGCCCTCATTATGGTGGCACAGGGAATTTGACCCGGGAGCAGAAAATCCTAATAAATACCCATGCATCAATTTACACCCGTGGCATCTGATTTTCTGATTTTTTACATCTAGTACCAAAACCCAAGTGGGCTTGTGACTTCCCCATGCCAGGGTTGAGGTCCATCATCTCCTACATACAGACTAGGATCTTTCTGCACCATCCTTTCCCCTCATATGGACCAACAAAATCGGGGTAAGTTCCTTGCATTTCCCTTGACCTTCCAGTTGCACCTTCTATTGAGGGGATCTGCCCATAAGTCGTGTGCACACGCCAGACTCCCGCCATTCCATTTGGGCCCCGGTGGACGGAGGAGACGTCCCAGTCCATGGTGCACTCACATCCTCCATTTGGATGAACACGATCAAAATTTGGGACACCTCTTTTTGTTCCTGTTCACCCTCCAGGTAACTTAGAAAGTCATGGGAAATAGCTGTGGCTTGGCCTCACTATGTTTTAGATGGCCTCCAGAAGGAACTTTTGACTTTTAAATCCTCACTGATTTGATCAAATACTGTCACTTGATAGGGAAATATTAAAAAATGCCATATGTTCAGGCTTTTTGGGGATTTGTACTCTCGCCGCCCCCCATCTTCCTTCTCTCTCCTGTCCCCCCTTACTCAGACCAGTCCTCTTCCTCCTTTCTGAAGGGCAATTTCCCAACACCCTCCCCCCACCTGCTTGCTGGTCCCTGTTGCTGCCTGAGTCTGGGGCTGCTGCACACCCCACATAGCTCGCCACCAGGAGCTGTCCTGGCTCATGGCCCCATGCGTGGACTGTCACACATTCCAAGTTCATGCAGCATGATGTGCAGGACCTATACAAAACAGTGTACAGCCTGAAAGCCCAAACAGAAAAAAAGTGTCATTTTAAATCCAAGCCTGGGCGTGAACAGGAAAAGAAAGAAAGAAAAAGAAAGAAAGAAAGAAAGAAAGAAAGAAAGAAAGAAAGAAAGAAAGAAAGAAAGAAAGAAAGAAACAACAAAAAAACCCTGTCACTTGAAATCCAACCCTAAGGGATCTGGGAGGTACGTGTTACTCCAGATTCCAAGCCTTTTGAAATGCTTAAGTCTTCTCTCCTTCTGCCAGCCAGCAGCCCTAGGAACTGCTCTCAGCTCCACCCTCCTTCCCTCCCGCTCCTTTGGTAA
>PVKS010030533.1:0-24304 GCA_004027875.1 Aplodontia rufa
AAATCCAGATAAGATGTAAAGCTTTACAATCTAATACTTTTTTTAGAGTTATAATGGGAAGGGGAAGGGAGGGATAAGGGAGGGTAATTGGGGGGGCACTCCTGGGGATAATTGCAATATCCAGAATATATACACATTTTATACACATTTTATATTATTTTGTTAAAATCTTGTAAGGTTGCTCATAAATAAAAAAAAAAAGTTAAAAAAAAAATCTTGGCTTGCTACGCCCCACTGTCCACGCCATGGCCCTCTCCGTCTTACTCAGGGTGGGGAGCACTGCCCCTTCTCACCTTAATGTAAGTTATTTGGGAAAATTTTTGAGAAGATTGTATATAACCACGACAGCATTTAGACACTGTTTTCTCCAGAGATATGTAGACCCCCGCTGTCTACACCCATTTTGGGCTGCTCTAACAGGGTACCAGAGACTGGGTAATTTATAACGAACATAAATTTATTTCTTACAGTTCTAGAGGCTGGAAATCCAAGGCTGAGGGATCTGCATATGGTGAAGCCCTTCTTGCTGTGTCATCCATGGGGGAAGGCAGAAGGACAAGAGAGCGCACAGAGAGGAGGGAAAGAAGGGGGTCGAGCTTGTCCTCCTGGGGAAGCCACTCTTGCAGTAAGGGACCCACTCCTGTGACAATGGCATTAATCTTTTCATGAAGTCAGAGCCTTCCTGGGTTAATCATCTCTTAAAGGTGCCTCCCAACACGGTTGTCTTGGGGATTTAGTCTTCAATACTCAGATTTTAGGGATCATGACATGTGTTTGCTAATGGCAGGATTATGAAAATTATTTCAGCTATCAAGAAGTCTGAAAGCAGGGTGGCAAGGGTTTAATATTTTCTTGAGCTATGAGGTGGGCTCAGGGAGGGACGTTGGGAAGTTGGGAGAAGTGGGTTCTCTTTCCAAAATTTTTATACCATTCTAGTTAATCTGCCACTTTCTCTTCTAAGTAGAGAGTCCTTCCCTGGGTCCCCATCCTGTTTTTAATTCTCTCTTTCAAAAAATAGTAAGCTGTGGCCTGGGGCTAGGTCTAAGTGAGGTCAGCTTTCCATCTGACAGAGGCACGGACTGGGACCTGCGGGTGCAGGATTGGGTTTCCCAGCGGGAAGATTATGTAATGCAGATGTTTGCCAAGCGTTGTCTTTGGAGTTGGGGCAGTTCCTTGTTCTGAGCAGGCAGCATGTTATACTTCACACATGACTGTTTTCCAAGATGGTTGCTTGCTTTCTCTCTCTCTCTCTCTCTCTCTTTCATTTTGTAGGTCCACCCCCAATCTTTGTGCCTCTCATGATTTATGCTCTGTATGCAACTGTCATAGATACTTGGTTCCTTGTGCATATCCCTGAAGCCATTTTAGTGGTCACCTGCTGGAAATAGCTATAAACTCTGCTCTGTGCATCTCTCTTTCTGAAGGAGGTCTCCGGTAGAGGGAGAAGTCAAAGGCAAGGCAATTAATTCCCTACGAATACCAGTCCTCTAATAAAGGACTGCAGTTGGTGGATAATTACCCTAGCTTAGTTGTCCTTCAGGTACAACAATTATGCACCAGGATCTACATCAATAGAGCTTTCTGTAATGGTGGAAATGCTCTATGATCGTCCCTCTCCAATATGGTTGTCACTGGCTGCAGGTAGCTATGGAGAACTTGAAATGTGGCTAGCGTGAATGGGAAACTGAACTTTACATTTTAGTTAGTTTAAATTCAAATTTCAGCACCCACATGTGGCTAGTGGCTGCCAGGCTGGACAGTGTACATGCAGTCCCCCAGGGGGTCCCCAGCATGGTTGACATCAGTTGCCTGCTGTGGTCACCCCATCATCATTTGACCCCTCACTGGACTTCCTTCTTTGGTGCCTTACTCTCTGCCTCCTCTGTGCTTCCCATGATTATCTTCCAAATAAATTACAGTCTTCAAAATCTGTTTCTCAGACTCCGCTTTCAGGAGGTCCCAACCTAAGAATCATACTCGGTCTTCTAGGCTCACGGTATCTCACTGCTGTGTCTCTAACCGTTTTTGTATGCCTCTGCCCCTGCAAGCCTGGGGGTCTAAATGAATCAGGGTTCAATTGGGGACTCCACCATGCACAGCAGAGGTATAAATACAAGGCTGCGTTGAGCAAAACCAAGTCTAAAATGCTCACTCATATTCTCAGAGGCCACCTTCTGAAACTCGGGTGTGCACTACAGAGGGAATACGAAGGAAATCGGTTTTTTATTCTTTCTGATCCTTATTTTATCATCACTGAAATCCATATAAATCAAATTATCTATCCTCTTGAGCTTTTGCTGTAGGTCAGATTTATCTCTTCAAGGGAAATAAAAAAGATGCAATGAAATAGAACTGGGTATTGCACATGCAAAGAAAGGTATTTTTCAAGACTAAAGCAGCCTACTTGTTAAGTCACAGCCCCTTGTTCAGATTTCCCAGTTTTCAGCTTCCTACTTGCTTAGGATTGGTGTTTGCCCTATGGAAGGATATCTCCCTTAAGGAGGAAGAGCATAGAGGAAGGTTCAGATGTAGGAAGCACACGCCTCTAAGACCTGAGCTGCTCTCACCCCATGCACACCCGTGGGTGCTCCTTGGCTCTCCCTAGGTGACATTCATTGCTCTGCCTCTACTCACCCCATGCTCTGCTGATCAAGCAGATTTGCTAAAAGCGAGGGTTTCTATGCTAAAAATGCACTGTGTCAAACCTGTGACCACACAGGAAGCTTCCACAATATGAGCGGGACCCCTGAATCCCAACATGGGTGGAGCTTGGCCAGTCAGGAGAAGCACTTTGCTGTCAGTCGCCCCAGGATGCTAACGTTGTAAGGAAACAAAAACATTTTACATTTGACTACGTCTGGAGTTTTCTGTTATTTGTTATATTTTTTCCTATTGTCTTTATTTCTTATGTATTATTATTCTGGGATTGGAAATAAGAAAGGAAAGCTGCTGCTATTCCCAGATATGATTATTTTTAGTAGAAAATCCTAAAGAATGCACAAGCTATAATTACCCCTAAGTGAATTCACAAGATGATTGAATACTGTGCGCATGAAAATAAATTACATTTGTATATGTCAGCAGAAAACATAGAGAATCAAATTTAAAGTAAAATGTGCCATTAACACAGCATAAAAAACAATGAGGAGCTGGAGTAAGTCTGAGAAACTATATGCAAGCAATATCTCTTCATTGAAAACTACAAAACATTATTGAGAAAATCAAAGACTTTGTAAATGGAAGGCATATCAATTTAAGGGTCTGAAAGACTTGATGTTACTAAGACACTAATTATCCACCAAATTATTCTTAAATTAATGCAATCCTATTCTAAATCCAATGAGGTTTTTTTTTTTTTTTTTGAGAAAATTAACAGAATGATTACAAAAGTTTTTGGAAATACAGAGGACCAAGAATACACAAGTGATTTGAAGAGCAAAAGCAAAACAAGGTCACTTAACCTAAACTGTGGCAGTTAGAGCCGTGGTGTTTACGCTAGCTGAGCAAACTGACCCAGGGGAGCCCACAAGCAGACCCCAACACACACATCTGTGGCCAAGGAGAGTCAACTGGACGTCCGGATGGGAACGAATGTGTCAGGACCCCTGCCTTGCACTATAGAAAAGATAAATTCTGAATGGATCGTAGATCTAGGTGTGAAAGATAAAACAGGAACTTTTAAAGGAAAAACGGAAATATTGTCACGACCTTGGCATAGTAGATACACCTTTGAAAAAAAAATCCAAAGGTATAGACTATCTAAAAATGGACACATTGGACTGTATTAAAATCAGAAACTTCAGTTTACAATGGTCATAACTGAAACAGTGGATATTGAAACCACACCTGGGAAAAGAGATTTGCAGCACATGTATTCAGAAAGTACCAGATCCTGTCCAAGAATATGGGCTGTCTTCCTATTTTCTCAGGTCTGCTTCAATTTCTTTCTTCAATATTCCACAGTTTTCATTGTAGAGGTCTTCTACTTCCTTTGTTAGATTAATTCCCAAGTATTTCTTTTTGAGGTTATTGTGAATGGAAGGGATTTCCTGATTTCTTCTGCAGCTGAAACACTATTGGAGTATAGGAAAGCTATTGGTTTATGGGTGTTGATCTTGTATCCTGCAACTTTGCTAAATTCATTTATAAGCACTAGATGTCTTCTGGAAGAGTTATTTTGGGTCTTCAAGGTATAGCATCATATCATCTGCAAACAGAGATAGTTTGACTTCCTCTCTTCCTATTCTTACCCCTTTTATTTCCTTTTCTAGCCGGATTGTTCTGGCTAGGGTTTTGAAGACTATATTGAATAAAAGTGGTGAGAGTGGACAACTTTTCTTATTCCAGAATTTAGTGGGAATGCTGTCAGTTTTTCTCCGTTGAGTATAATGTTGGCTGTGGATTTGTCATAAGTGGCCTTTACAAAGTTAAGGTAGGTTCCTTTGATCCCCAGATTCTCCTGTTTTGAACATGAATGGATGTTGGATTCTATCAAAGGCCTTTTCTGCATCAACTGAGATGATCATGTGGTTTTTGTCTCTAATTCTGCTTGCGTGATGAATCACATTTATTGATTTGCATATGTTGAACCAAACTTACATCCCTGGAATGAAACCCACTTGGTTGTGGTTTATATCTTTTGATGAGTTTTTGAATGTGGTTTGCTAGGATTTTATTAAGGATTTTTGCATCGATGTTCATGAGGGATATTTGTCCACAGTTTTCTTTTCTTGATGTGTCTTTGTTTGGTTTTGGCATCAGGATTATGGTTGCCTCATGAAAAGTGTTTGGGAGGGTTCCATCCCTTTCAATTTCATGGAATAACTTAATCAAGAGAGGTGTTTGTTTTTCTGTAAAGATCTGGTAGAACTCAGCTGAGAATCCATCAGATCCTGGGCTTTTATTTTTGGGAAGGCATTTTATTTCATTTTTATTTATTAAGGAGTTGAGTTATTGTAAAATCATAAGTGCATACAAAGCAGCATATGATGTTAAACCAGAATTACCCCCACATCACCCACCCCCTAGGCTCTTGATTCTTCAATATTTTGCCCTACAATTGAAATTAATGCTTAGATTGTGAATTTTCCAGAATTAAATGATTGCACAAGTATTATTGGATTCTCAGGGGGGTAAAAATTATGCTACATTGTTGATTGTCTCCCTAGATCCCATCCTATTTTCCTTCCCTCTTCTCTCCCCCATTCCTCCCTTTTCTCCCCCCACATATCTATGGTTGTCCTAGATTATTATTGCCATGCCCCTGCTGGGTCCAACATGTTGGCTTGACCACCTTTCAACCAATATTGGGTTTAGTTCCAGCATCCGCAAATTAGTGAAAACATTCGACCCTTGACTCTCTGGGTTTGGCTAACTTTGCTCAGCATGATTTCTTCCATAGCCATCTATTTACCTTCAAAGGTTGCAATATCATTGTTTCTAATTGTTGGGTAGAATTCCATTGTATACGTATATATACCATGCGACAGCTTTTGAATTCATTCCTGCAATGAGGGGCATCTAGGTTGGTTCCATAATTTAGCTATTGTAAATTGAGCTTCTATAAACATAGATTTTTGCTGTATTGCTGTAATGTACTGATTTTAACTCTTCTGGGAAAAAACCCAGAAGAGGCATAGTTGGGTTATGGTGGATCCATCCCTAATTTTTTTGGGATTCTCCACACTGATTTTGGAAGGCTTTTTAATTGCTTTTTCAATTTCATTTCTTGATATTGGTCTGTTTAGGGTTTCTATAACTTACTTCATCAATCTGGTAATATTATATGTGGCTAGGAATTTGTCCAGGTCTTCTAGATTATCCAGCTTGGAGGATAGGCAGAATCAATATAATTAAAATGCCCATTTTGCCAAAAGTTCTGTACAGATTCAAGGCAATCCCCATTAAGCTACCAATGACATACCTCATAGATATAGAAAAATCAATACTCAAAATTATTTGGAAGAATAAGAAACCCAGAATAGCTAAAGGAATACTAAGCAAAAACAAACAAACACAAACCAAAAATGAAGCAGGAGGTATCACAATACTAGATCTGAAATTATGCTACGGAGCTGTAGTATCAAAAACAAGATGGTATTGGTATTAAAACAGACATGAAGACCAATGGAATAGAGGACAGAGAGACAAATCCACAAATCTTTAACCATCTGATTTTTGACAAAGTGTGCAAAAATATATCTTGGAGGAAAGTCAGCCTGTTCAACAAATGGGGCTGGATAAATTGGACAGCCATATGCAGAAAAATGAAAATAGATTCTTAATCTCTCACCCTGCACAAAAATTAAATTGAAATGGATCAAAGACTTAGGAGTTAAATCAACTACCATACAACTGTTAGAAGAAAAAGTAGGCTCAACACGCCACAATGTAGATACTGGTGCTGACTTCCTTAACAAAACTGCATACCACAAGAACTAAAACCAAGAACCAATGCGTGGATGACATCAAATTAAAAGCTTCTGCACAGCTAAGTAATTAGTCAAGAACGTGAAAAGTGAAAAGAGAGCCTATAGAATGGGAGAAGATCATGGCCAGCTGTGCCTCTGACAGGGGTCCAATATCCGGAATGTACAAAGGGCTCAAAAAGCTTAATACGCAAAACACATTCAACACAATTGAAAAATAGACTAAAGTACTGAATGGAAACTTCTCAACAGAAGAAATATAGAAGCCCTACATATACATGAAAAAATGTTCAACATCTCCAGCAATCAGAGAAATGCAAATCAAAACTATGTTAAGTTTCCACCTCACTACAGTCAGAATGGCAAAGATGAAGAATACCAACACCTACAGATGCTGGAGAGGTTGTGGGGAGAAAGGAACACTGTACACTGCTGGTGGGACTACAAACTAGTACAGCCACTCTGGAAAGTGGTACGGAGACCCTCAAATAGTTAGGGATGTGCTACCATACAAACCAGCTATCCCACTCCTGGGTATTTTTTCAGAAGAAATAAAATGATATTACAGTGACACAGCTACATCAATGTTCATAGCAGCACAGTTCACAATAGCTAAATATGGAATCAACCTAGATGCCCTTCACTGGATGAATGATCCAAAAATTGTGTGTACACACACACACACACACACACACACACACACAATGGAGTTCTACTCAGCTATTAAAAAAGAACAAAATCATTGCCTTTGCAGGTAAATGAATGGAAATGGAAAAATTTATACTAAGTGAAATTAACCAAGCTCAGAGACTCAAAGGTTGAATGTTTTCTCTCATATGTGGAAGCTAGAGTGAAACTAAGGACAGCATGAAAGATACTGAAGTGTTATATTAGACTCATCAAATTTGGAGCAACATACAACCTGGGGGAAGTCCAGTTATGTAGAGGGGAAAGGGGGAGGACAGGGAGCTATAAGGGGGGTTACAATACTGTATGGTATACATTAGTCCCCTGAGAAGCTAAATAATACCCATGAAGGCATGTAAAACTAGAAAAGTAAAAAATAATTATATATGCATGTATACATTTATAGATGCAAGCAGGAGGAATGCCGTGAGATAAAAGACTAGGGAGTTGGTGTGGGAGGGGAAACCTGGGTAAGGATCGGGTTTAACTTACATTGTCATGTCGTGTGCATGTATGAATGTGTAATAAAGAAACCCTTCACTATGTAAGACTATGATGCACCAATTAAAAAGAGAAAGAGCTAGATTCTGTGTCTTTGGGTGGAACAATGTGGAGCAAGTGTGTGTGTGGAAGAGAAAAGCAGTCCCTGCTCTCCAAGCACCCACTCTCTTGGGGTAACTAAGCCACCCCATGATAAGGACCTTCACCCATTCGGAGGGCACCATGCAAATGATCAGGACCCCATTTACTAGGCCGCTCCTCTGAGACAGCTGCAAAGCCACATTTCCAACACATGAATTCTGGGGGACAAACACATAGACCACAGCATCCTGAACATATTACAAAACCAGGAAGTAATAAAAACAGAAATAAGCAGGAGAAAATGGGTAAGAGAACAGAGCAGACTTCACACAAGAGGATATCTGAGTGGTCAGCAAGTACTTGAAAGGTGTTCAACCTCATCAGTCCCTGGGGAAATGCAAAATAAAATTACAGCAAGAGGCTACAGCATACAAAGACACCTCAATGAACAAAGACAGAAATGTCAAGCGCTGGCCAGTCCAGGGCATGATGAGAACTTGGAAAGCAGTCTGCCAGCATCTGCGAAATCTAAGCCTTTGCATCTGCTCAACAAACAGGTGTAAACAGATTTACCTGGGTATTTATGGGGTTCAATGTGATATTTTGATACATTACCCAACTTACGATGATTCAATTTTATTTTTTTGTGTTTACAATGGTTCTTTGCAATGATTTTAACTTAACACTATTTTTGACTCACAATGAGTTTATCAAGCTGTAACCCCATGGCAAGTAGAGGAGCATCTATCTGTTTATAAGGTGGAATGATTAAATCAGGCTGATTAACAAAACCATCAGCTCATACACTATCTTTTTTGCAGCAAAAACACAAAATGTGCTATTTTAAGCAATTTTGAAATATACAATGCATTCTTATTTATTATTGTCATCATTCTGTATAACAGATAACTAACGCTATTCCTCCTGTCTAACTGAGCTATGTGGTTTTTGATCAACTGCTCCCACTCCCCGCCCCCTGGGTCTGGTAAACACCCTTCTACTCTCTACTTCTGTGAGTTCAACTTCTTTTAGAGTCTCTGTACAAATGAGATCCTGCAGCATTCGCCTTTCTATGCCTGGCTTACTTCACTTAACGCAGTGTCCTCTAGATTCATGCAGCTTGTTGCAGATGAAAAGATTTATCCCCCCTTTAAGACTGAATAGTATTCCATTGTGCATATACACCACATTTTCTTCATTCACCCAAAATGAACACTTTGTATGCTCCATATCTTAACTGGTGTAAATAATGCTGAGATGATACGGGAGTGCAGATATCTTTGTCATACTAATTTCCGTTCAGAAGCCAAAGACATATCTAGGTGTACACGTATTGGATACATACCCAGAGTGGGATTGCTGGATCATACAGTGACTCTATTTTTTTGAGTTCTTAGGAAATTTTATGCAGGTTTCATAGTGGCTGCATTAATTACTGTCCCACCAATGGTGCACAGGTTTTCCTTTTTCTGCACCCTTGCTAAATTTGTCTCGTTCAGATTTTTGATAATAGCCATTCTAATAGCCATGAGGTTATAGCTTGTGGTTTTTTTTTTTTTTTTATCCAGTATTGGAAATTGATGAAAAACATTTTTTTGCATCCCTTACAGCCATTTCTGTGTTTTCTTTGGAAAAGAATCTTATTTAGGTCCTTTCTCTATTCTTTGATTGGGCTACTGATTTCTTGATATTAAATATTAAATTGTTTTGAGTTCCTTACATATTCGGAATACTAGCCCTTTGTCAGATCTATGGTTTGAAAATATTTTCTCCCAAATCATGGGCTGTCTCTTTTTGCATTGCTAAGACTTTTTTTTGTGTGGCCCAATAATATGACCATTCCTGAATAATGTATATGCTTGTGTGTTGTTCAAACCCTCTATTTCTCTATTGCTCTATACTTCTCCACTATTGCTGAACTGCAATCTGTCTCCCCAGTAAGATCAGTTTTTTTTTCTGCTGTATACATTTAGGTGATTCAATGTTGGTTACTTAAAAATTGTGATATTATTTTTACAAACTGAGTCTTTAAAATAATATAATGAGGGGCTGGAGCGGTGGCTCAGCAGTTACAACGCTAGCCTGGCAAGCGTGAGGACGAGAGTTTGAATCCCAGCACCACATACACAGCAAAGTCTTGGAGCAATGAAAGCCATGTGAAAAACTACATAAAAATGTTTCCCTCTTTCTCTCTCTCTCTCACTGTCCCTCTATCTTTTAAAAAACAATATGACATTTTAATAATTTTTGACTTAATTCTCTTTTGTCTGATTATAAAACCCCCAATCCTTGTTTTTCAGCTTTTCATTTGCATATGCCTGGAATACGTTTTTATCCATCCCTTTATTTTTAGCTTATGTGTATTCTTAAATCTAAAGCGAGTCTCTTGTAGACAGAATATGGTTGGATTTTCTTTCATTATTCATTCAGTACTTTGTCTTTTGACTGGGAATGCTTGGAAAACTTTATCTCTTTTATTTTTTTATTTTATTTTTTTTAAAGAAAGAGGGACATTGAAGGAGGGAGAGAGAGAGAGACAGAGAGAGAATCAATTTTATTTAGTTTTTCACGTGGCTTTCGTTGTTCCAAGACTTGGTTGGGTACGTGGTGCTGGGGTTTGAACTTGTGTACTCGCACATGCCAGGCAAGTGCTGTAACCTCTGAGCCACCGCTCCAGCCCTCTCCTCTCTATTTTTGAAGGAGAACTTCGCTGGGCATTCTTGGTTGGCAGTTTTTTTTCTTTCAGCACTTTGAGCGTCGCCCTCCCTCCCTTCGAGGTTGTGGTATGTTGTGGAAGCTCCTTTGTATTTCACAGGTTGCTTTCTTTATGCTTCTTTCAAAGTGTCTCTTTGTCTTTGGCATTCAATAATAATGTGTCTTGGTGTAGATTTTTCTGTGTGGTGGCTTTCCTCTTCATGAATTTGGATACCCATTTTCTTCTCAAATTTGGACGTTTTCAGGGTTCATCTCTTTGAAACAGGGTTCTGGTCCTTCTAGAATTCTCTTAATGCATGCATTGGAGCTCTTACTGGTGGCCCATGGCATCCACTGCTTTCTTCACTCTTTTTACTTTTCGTTCCAATGATTGAATAGTTTGAACTATTATTGAGTTTTCTGATTCTTTTTATGCTTGATTAAATATCATGTTGAAACCCTTATTAATATTATTTTCAGTTTAACTATTGTATTGTTAGTCTCCAAAAATGTTTGTTTGGTTCTTTTTCATAATTTCTATCCATTTGCTAATGTCCTCATTTTGTGCGAGGACCATTTCCTTTATTTCTCCTGGTTGTCTGTGTTCTCTTGCAACTCGCTGAGCTTCTTCCAGATGCTTGCTTTGAATTCTTCGCTGGCAGCTCGCAGACCTCCGTTGCTTTAGGTTGGTCCCTGGAGATCTGTTCTGCTCCTCTGCTAGTGTCGTATTTCCATGATTCTGCGTGTTCCTTGCAGCTTTGTTCTGGCCTTGGTGCATTTGAAGAGCAGCCACTTCTCCCAGGCTTTGCAGGCTGGCTTTGACAGGGACAACCGTCACTAGTCAGCCTGGAGGGAGACTTCCGGGAGCTTCTCAGATCTTTTCTGTGGATGTGCGTGCTCCTCTCCTCCCTGACCTTTCGAGGGCAGGTTCTCGTTCCTCTGCCTTCTCAGTCCTGCAGAACAGTGCTAACTGCGGTAAGCCACCCTCCTCTTTGCTCTAGGGCCTGTGCATTGAAAGGCCATCAAGTCAGATGCATGCTCTGTTCCTCTCCCTCCCTTCTGGAGGAAAAAAGGTTCAGGGTTGTGTGATTTCTTCAAATCTTTCAGAGCACTGCCAGTTGCAATAAGCTGCCTACTTCTTTTCTTTGTTCTCAGCAGCTTTAGGCATTCAGACTGTGGATTCCCTTAAAGCTCTGGGTGAAGCAGGACACAAGCTGGTCCCTGGAGACCATGGACATAGGGTGCTCCATTCTTTCTTTGTCCTGCAGGTGAAGTCACAGGCTAAAGTGATTTCTTCCAGCAATGAATCCTGCTGGACGGGGGGGAGGTCTCATGTTGAACTGTTCTTACCAAGTCCAATATGAGGCTGTTCTTGTTTTGTCTTGTTTTTCTCATCTAGGGTATTACAACTTCTTCACAGGGATTCTGAACTTCTCATAAAGGTGTTTTAATCTCTATATCCTTGCTAAATAAGGGTTTTGTGGAGACACAAGAGCTAGGACTTCCTCTTCCACCATCTTAAGGCTATTATTCCACTCCCTTTTCCTGCTGATAGGGATAAAAGCCAAGGAAAGAGTGAGAATTGTAATGAGAGATAAACCCTGTATAGGATACAACGAGGTTAGTATTCTTACTCTAATAAAGGGAGAATAAGAAAAGAAAGAAACAACTAGGTGTGGTGGCACACACTAGTAATCCCTACTCAGGAGGCTGAGACTGGAGGATCCAAGTTTGAGGCCAACCTGGACAACTCAGTGAGACCCTGTCTCAACATAAAAAAATAAAGAGGGTTGGGAATGTAGGTTATTGATAGAGTACCCCTGGGTTTAATTTCAAGTACCCCACTTCCCAAGAAAAAGGGTAAAAGAAGGAGACAGAAAAGGAAAAGAAAGGAGAAAAAGTAGAGTATTTTTTATGAAGAACTCCAATCATCCATATAATATCATTTTATTTTTATACAAAGTATCTTTGAAGTGGACATTAAGATAATACAATATCAAATTAATGAGTCATTGATCTAAACAAAAGAGTAAAATAGGTTTTTTTTTTTTGTCAACTTTACATCTCTGGCAGAAACAAGCTTTTAAATGATGTCAGGGTTCAGTTTTCCTGTGGATTTAAAGAAAACACGTTCCTCCATTTAACACTTTAGAAAAAATCTAACTGGAATGTATCTCGAGGGTATGGATTCCAATGGGAGGTGCTGTCCCATCCCTGTGTTAAGACAGCAAAGTTCTTACCTTCCTCTCTTCATTATCTCTAAAAGAACACTGAGATCACACACATCACTGAAATGTTACACAAACATCAAAAGTTGCACAAAAACATTTGTTTTCCTGGGCTACAATTCAGCATCCATACACAAAGAAAGTCCTGTAGGTTCTTATAATGGGCAAAGGACTTGAATGGAAATTTCTCCAGGACATATAGAAACCACTGGGTAGATGAAAGGTGTAGGACATCACTAATGAGCAGGAAAATGCAAAGCAGAACCAGAATGAGAAATTCCCTGTGTTATTCAGCTTTCCGTTACTGCTACCAAAACACCTGACAAGAACAACTTAGAGGAGGAAACGTTTATTTGGGGTTCATAGTTTCACAAGTTCGTCCCTTGGTCGGGTGCCTCCATTGTTCTCGGCCTGAGTGAGGCAGAACGTCAGCTCATGGCAACCAGGAGGCAGGGAGAGAAGAAGGGTCGTAGACAGGAACAGTCCAGGCCATACCTCCAGTGACCTTCTTCCTCCCCCAGTCCCCCTGATTCCAGTTACCACCCAGCAGTCCATTCAGATCCAAATGCGTCAATCCACTGATGAGCTTATCACTCTCATGATGTAGTCATTTTATTTCCGAACATTCCTGCATTGATGAACACATGAGCTTTTAGGGGAGCATTAAAGATCCAAACCATAGCATTCACTCACATGCTTGGAATGAGTGTTACCAAAAACCAAAATATAGCAAGTCTTGGGAGGATGTGGAGAAATTGGAATCCTCATATGTTGTTGATGGGAACGCACAATGGTGTAGCTGCTATGAAAAATAGTATGCGGGTTATCAAAAATTAAGTAATCCCACTTCTGAGATCCCGGAAATCAGGATCTTGAAGAGATATCTGCCCTCCCGTGTTCATTACAGCCTATTCACAATAGTCAGTGTATGGTAATAACCCAAATATCTATGGACTGATAGCGGAAAATAATGTATACACAGATATACAGAATGTTATTATTTAGCCTGGTAAAGAGAAAGAAGTACTAGTATTTGCAACAGGCTGGGCGATCCTGGAGGATGTCATGCTGAGTGAAACAAGACAGTCACAGCACATCTAACACCGCACAAGCCCACTTGACAGAGGCATCTAAAGTAGTCAAGCACACAGGCAGAGAGTAGAACGGCAGTGCGCAGGTACTGAGGAGAGGAAATGGTGAGCTGATGAATGGGTGTGAGGCTTGAGCAAGTTCTAGAGATCTGCTGTACAACGTAGTTCCTGAGGTTATCGATACTGTATTGTGCTCTTAAAAGTTTTGTTGAGAGGTTGGATTTGGGCCTGGGGGTTGAGCTCATAAGTAGAGTTCTTGCCTAGAAATGCATGAGGCCCTAGATTTGATCCCCAGCACAGGGGACAACAATAACAACAGTTTAGATAACTCATGTTGTGCATTTTCATCATAAAATGCAAACAATAACAAAAAATGGTCCTAAAATACTCGGAGGTGACGGACAAGACTATACTTGGTTCTGATGATGGTTTCACAGGTGTATGCATCTGTCCAAACTGATCAAATATTATACATTAGATTCAGGTCGATTTTGTGCATGGATTATTACTCAGTAAAGTTGTTTAAAAACATGTTGGGTGATTTGATATCCTGTCCCCCATATCTGTCACTGGATTTTCCGTCAGTAGTCCACTCTTGCTAGTCTCATCCCAGTTCGGACTCACTCTTTGTTCCCAGGTTGGCTTACCTGGGAGTGCTCTGCTTGGGCTTCCCGCCTCACCTGCCATTGTAGAGATGGCACATCCTCTCTACTGAGAGTCCTTCTTAGCATCATCACACCACCCTTCCCTTCCGCTTGCCCCAAGCAGATTCAGTCACCATCGTAGATCCCCAATTCTGCCCAAGTGCATTTTAGTGCATTTCTCAGCCTGGGTTCGGATTTATTGCCTGTTTATCAGTTTCTCTGACTAATTAAAGTCTTTTATTGATGTTGCTAATTCCCTAACATTTAGTATGGTACCTGCTGTGGTTTAGATATGAAGTGTCTCCCAAAGGCTCATTCATGTATGAGACAATGCAAGAATTTCCGAAGCGAATTGATTAAATTATGAGAATTTTAATCTAATTAGTGGGTTATCCACTGATGCAGATCACCTGGATGGTAACGGTAGGCAGGCAGGTTGGGACTGGAGGAGATAGGTTCACTGTGGGCATGCGTTGGAGGATGCATTTTGTCCCCGGCTGACAGGTCCTGAGCACTTTCCTCTGCGCCCTTCCACCATGATGTTCTGCCTCACCTCAGGCCCAGAGTTACGCAGTCAACCATCAGGTGGACTGAACCATGAGCCAAAATAAACTTTTCCTCCTCCAAGGGCCTTTGTCAGGTCTTTTGGTCATAGTACACAAACCTGACTGTACATAGTACGCAAACTCATTTATTTTAACCGTTTACTGATCTATACTTAGGTTCATAAGGTTAGCATGCCATTAATATTCTCAAAACCATATGAAGAAAAATTATGGTTGAACAGCCTTCCAAGATGTGTGTTAAGGAATCCACATGCTGGAATTAATGTGACTGAATCACAAAGTGTCACAGTTTTGACTATAACTGTCATAAATTAAGAAATGTCTAACAATAGGAAATATATATCAGTAATTCAGGCAAATGAAAGGAATGGCAGACCCAAGTGATAGGTTAACTACATAAATTACATTTTGTTACTATCAAGTGCAGCCAACTGCTAGATAAATGGATATTAAATTTTGACAAATAAGAACTATAGTGACTTTCCTTAATAAAGTAATTATTTCTAAAGAATATATGTTGTGTGTGTGTAAAGGAGTAGTTGATAAATAACTTGAAACGAGTTTTTCATCATAAATGGTAGAAATAATGAATAATCAAGTTCTTATTGATGCTCACTTATTGTGACCATTTGTTTCCAAACCCTTTTCCATAATCATAAGAAAACTTTGCTCCAAATCATAAATTCCAAATTAACAGCATGTGAATCAATGAGGATTTTGCCAAGAGTACTTCAGAGTTTACATGCATGTAAGGCACACACCATAACTCAAAATCAGCCACACTCACTTCTGAAAATGTTTCCATTAAAAAGGAATAAATCTGCAATACCATTAAATGACTAACCATCGCCTCGAATTAAAGATCTATGTTGTTCTAAAGTAGTGTAGATTATGTTTATAAAAGTGTCTATTTATTGGTCCAAGGTGCCATTATTTTTGCTTTGGATAAAGTAAATTGGAGAAACCAACTAATGAGTTTTACATAGGTTGGTTGTGCATAAACTTTCTTGAACTCTAGTTCTCTGTAAGGCCCAAAGTTTCTTACTTTTAAATCTTGTTTACTTTCAACAAAACGTGACTACTTTGCTTCAAAGTAAACAGGCTATAAAAAGTCCCATAAGTCATCTTGGGATTTAGAAAGCTCTTACCAAACAAAAATCTTAATGGCTTCAGTGTCCCTGATTCAAAAACATACGGATTGAATTTCCCTTAAAATACACATGAGCTTACAAGTTAAGGGTGAAAGTGGTTGGCCAATTGCACTTGAGGTTTTGTGGGAGCCAGGACCTTCAGAGAAGGCATTGAGATGGTTTCTGTATCCCTGGATTCAACCAGGTTCTCAATTCAGACCGAGCTCCTCATTGTTACAAAGGATGCATGTATTCTGCTAGAAATGCTCCTGCGCAGGTTGTACAAGCTTCGTAAAGACCAAGGGCATGTGGCACATTATGTGATAAAGATCCCATGTTTCCCTTCGATGAAGACATCAACAGACACACTCATCCTTTTTTTTTTTAATTTTAAGAGAGAGAGACAGTGAGAAAGAAAGAGAGCATCAATTTACTTAGTTTTTCATGTGGCTTTCATTGCTCCAACGCTTCGTTGTGTATGTGGTGCTGGGGTTCGAACCTGTCCTTGTGCATGCCAGGCAAGCACTGTAACCACAGAGCCAGTGCTGCAGCCCCACATTCATTACTTTTTATCCCCAAGCCGAGGGGAATGTTACAAGCATACACAGTCATGACTCCCAGTACGTAAATATGGTGCAGGAGAGGTGCATCACCGGTTCAGACGATGTGTGCGTTTACACACCATTTACACTTGACCCTCTTGAAGTGGGAGTGTGTATAGGGTGCTCTGTTTGCCCAGAGCCCAGGTACCACCTCTTCGATCATGAATTATATTTCTCCTCAGTAGGATACATATAAGGGATTGAGATGAACTTGGAGTTAATGTGGCTGAATCACACAGTGGCTCAGCTTTGACTATGACAATCTGTCTTAAATTAAGAAATTTCTAATAATAGGAAACATATATAAGTAGTTCAGACAATTGAGAGGAATGGCCAGCCCTAATGATAGATTAATTAAATAAATTACATTTTGTTACCATCAAGTGCATCCAATCATTTATGGAAATGATCACATTTTTATAGCCATTCTTTTCTTTTTAAGAGAGAGGAACAGTGAGAGCGTTGGGGACAGCGTGTGTGTGTGAGAGAGAGGATCAATTTTATTTATTTTTTCATGTGGTTTTCTTTGCTCTGACACTTAGTTGTATTCAGGGTGCTGGGGTTTGAACCTGCGTCCTCGCACATGCTGGGCAAGCATCATAACCACCAAGCCACCATTACAGCCCCTTCGTAGCCATTCTTAATAACTTTGAGTTGGTGGGAAGACTTGCCTAGCATAGACAGGTTAGTCACTGGGGATTTTATTGTCTTTGAATCCAGAGAGTAGTTTTTCCCTGGAGAGAGAGGGAAAAGCTAATTACATTTCCTAGTGTTGAGATCATTTACTTAAATGAAGCTTTTAATGCTGTGGTACTTAGTAGATAGATGCTTTGGCTCTGTAAACTTTGCTGGCAAGATGGTATCTGGTTTGGAGCGGAATCATTGGAAGCACGCATTTAAATTCCCTACTTTGATTATGATATAGCATGCACATTGCTGATTGATAGCACACCAAGGAATCCAGGGTTGCCTGACCAGAAGCGCAAGGTGTGAGTTCTCCCTGGTGACCCCTGGCAGCATGAGGCTCAGAAGCAATTCCTCTGTCCAACGGGACCAAAATGGTCTGATCTTTCTTCCTCAGCATTGCACTGCTAAAAAATGGCTGGCTTGGTGGCTTAAGAGCTGCAGAGTCTTGGTTTGTGACACCCGCATGGCGACTAGATTGTAAGAGAGCTAAGTCTTCTTAAAGAGAGCTCCTGTGCATTTTGCGATGGGCTAGGTGAAATTCTTCTTAAGGCTTCTTGATTAAATTCTTATGGCTTCAAACACTTCAGGAAAAGGAGTAAGTTTATTTTAAGGATCTGGACAGAGAGAAGAGAGATTTTCAGACTGTGCTGGGATAGAAAAGCAACCCCTGTATCTCAGTGGCTTAAAGCAACAAAGGTTCATTTCCAGCTCCTTTGAGGGCTGTCTGGGGCCTCTGTCGCATTGTCATTGTCCTTGCTCTGCAACTCAGGTGCACTTACAGGCGGTCATGGCTGAGGGCAGGAGGGAAATGGCAAAGCAGAGCTCAGCTGCTCTGCTCGTCGAGGTGGTGCAGTTCTGCATGTGCCCAGAAGGGGGCGCCGGGACAATGATGAACGGCCCAAGGACTAGCAAAGGCCTAGCAAAGGACTTCTACCTGACCACAATCCCTAGAGATCAAGCTAAAGCTTAGTACGGTTTTCATTTATTCTTTAATCTCCAGAGAATGTGTTGCTATTCTGTGAGATATTTGGAATCCTTGCAGAGCAAGTGCTGACGCTTCTTACCACAGGTGGAGAATCATGGCCTGTCACAAATAATGGGGCCATTGACTGGAAGAAGCCATTTTCATAAATGGAGAAGCTTCCACTTCATTTAGATTCTTAAGAACTTGAATGAGCACACTAGCTTTTGTTCAAAGAGGAAGGGTATTCTGTAGGCAGGTGTAGAGCTTTCATTTAAAAATGTGTCTTGATATGTAGGTTGAAATAAGAGTCATAATAATGGTCATTATTTTAATAAATAATCACAGTATTACTCTAATCCCCATAAAAGTATCTATGTATAACATTACCATAAAGAATATTTGATAAAATTTCTTACACACATTTTAAAAAGTTTAATTAAATTTTAACATGATTTAATTATAGATTATCTAGCTCCAGAGTCTTAAATTAAATTGGTTACTTTCCTACTTGATGTTGTTCAACTTTCTGCTCACTTATCATTTAACTTAAAACTATGTGTTTCAAACAAAATGTCACACTACCTGGAGGGCTATACAGGTGTTTTAATGAGTGGTGATAGTCATATTTTTCTAAATGGACTAGGATATATATTTTAAGATGCATTGTATGTAATAACATTTTAAATGTGACTTTTGTTATACTTAAACATGTATATATATATATATGTTTGTGTGTCTAGGTTATGACGTTAGCCCCTGTCAACAAGTTTGAAATAATATGAACTTCAGGCTTACCTTGTTCGTGAGGAGTTTCAAATCATGATCTGATTGAAACTGAGGTGAAAGAAAAAACCACAGAAGAAAACTGTTTGTCTTGAGAATTCAAACTTCTGATTATAAACTGTAAGGAAAATATAAAGGGAAAAGTATAAGGTTAAGTAGAGGAAGTATAATTACATATATATATTTCTAGCAAATCTCTGCAGCAAAGAACAGTTAACATACTTTTGAATCCTGGTTCTGTTTGCATATCTATTCTGGAATCCAATTAAAGTTGAATTGGGGCAGGCAGATTAGAGTGTACTTTCGGTTTGTTTAAGATTCAAATGTTGAAATAGAACATGCTTTCATTTGCTATAATTAAAACAAATGATTTCTGAGATTATATAATTAAACCAATAAGGTTCAAGTCAAGAGGACAGAAGCCACGTCTTACGCTCCAGGCTGAACTTCTGTTCACAGGGCACTCGCCTGCTCGCCTGTGGAGTAGAGCTAGTACTTGAGAAAAATCCACAAACCAGTGTAAGGTTGAAAGCACCTTCCCCAAATATAAGCCCTTCTTTTAGTGTCCCAGCAGGAACTACCAGGTGCTCTCCAAAGAGGTGACTGAGGAGGAAGTGACGAAGAGGGCATTTGCAGGAAGTGGAAAGGCTGATGGTGGATGAATAAAGGAAACAGAGCCAGCTTTGCCACCCCAGGAGGGAACAGGCCAGGGGAGAGCAGGCTTTGGGGCTTCTGCTGAAGGGCAGCCTCTCCTACAAGGAGAGTAGTGGCCTTCGGTAAGGGACACAGGGCTGGTAAACTACCTCCTAGGAGGGGGACTCCAGAGAAGTCACTGCACAGTATCTCTGGCTTCCTGATTGCTGATCTTCTGCAAGTATTTTGCCTTGGCCAAATGATCTAGAACCCGAAAGGCCGGGCACCTCACTGCTGCAGTCCACAGAGGTTGACTTGGAGGAGCATGGCAGGTGGTGGGAGGGTGAAGAGTAGATCTGAAAAAGCAACCAAGGACTGGGGATGGAGCTCAGCGGAAGAGCGCTTGGCTGGCATGAGCGAGGCCCTGGGTTTGATCCCCACCACTCCAATAAACCAACACAAACCAAATTGTGCGAGAAGCAATCAAGGGAATTGTTTCAAACAGCCTTTTTACTGCTGTGACCAAAAGACCTGACAAGAGCAATTTTAAGGAGGAAAAGTTTATTTGGAGCTCACACTTTCTGAGGTCTCAGTCCAGAGAGCCGGCTGCAGCCCTTGGGGCCTGAGGTGAGGCAGAACTCATGGTGGAAGGGTGTGGCTGAGGAAAGCAGCTAGGGCCATGGCACCCAGGAAACAGAGAGCTCTGCTCAACAAGGACAAAATATAAACCCCAAAGGCACACGTCCCCCCCAATGACCCATCTCCCCGCCCATGACCCACCTCCTCCAGCTGCACCCTAGCTGTCCACAGTTGCCACCCAGTTAATCCCCATCAGGAGATGAATTCTCTGCTTGGGTTAAGGCTCTTACAACCCAATCCAATCACTGCTGAACTTCCTTGCACTCACATATGAGCTTTTGGGGGACACCTTCCATCTAAACCAGAATAGCAACGTTACATAAAATTCTAACATTGGGTCTATCTGTGGCCTTAAAACTCCCAGTCTTCCTTAACTAGAAGGACATCTGTGTCATCTTAGGAAAATTACTACTGTATGCCTGAATGAAATAAGAAGGTGAGATCAGGAGTTGGAGAGGTAAGAAGGGTCAAGTTAGAGGAGTGCCGAGTGGTGTGGTGTTGGGAGAGGGTGCCCCAGGGAAGTGAGCCACAGCCGAGATGTCCACACCTGGGTGGTAAATCCAGGCATGTTTACCAGCGAAGACGCGGAGGTGCTGGAAAGGGGAACTTCCCCTGTCAATCAAAGGATGAGAGTCCAGGGGTGATCTTTGCAGAGGTGCTGGAGAGGGGAATTTCCCCTGTCAATCAAAGGATGAGAGTCTGGGGGTGATCTTTGTGGGGTGTCTGCATTTAAGGTTAGTGGGGGCAGTGACGAGGGCTTTGAGTACATCCACAGCTTCTCCCTCCAGCTCTCATCTTGCAGAAGATCTTACGCTGCTCAAAGCTGACCGCTTCATTGTGGGCACTTGAGATCCATGAACTGAGTCTTTTACTTGGACGTCTTCAGAGGACACACAGCAGGTGCATTTCAAATGCCGATGCACTTTATGGATACGTTCTTCATGTGAAACTAACACTGACGTGGTCACCACTTTATGACATCTGCTTTCCCTTCAGGCACAGTGCGGATCAGGATCCCTGACCCTGTAAGGCTTTCGTCTCTGCTCACAGATACTGGGGCTGGCAGAGGGTGCTATTCGTGAGGATATCCAGTCTGGAAAGACACAGGTCAGGTAGGCAGCACTGTCTGAGCCCTTTCCGCATCCCATAGTTTGAGACGTTTGTAGGAAGTGATGCTCATTTCTACCTCTTAGCTCACAGTACTCCCAAGGGGACTGATCCAGGACAGAAGTGTGACGTGGCCGTTTTGTTTTTGTTCCAGCTCCAGACGTCTTCCTTCCCACGCCCACTCATCCAGCATTCAGGCAACTTCACCATGTGTTTATTGAACATCTACTAAGTGCAGATCGCTAGGCTGCCTTCTCTTATCTGAAGTCCAGTTTCCACCGCAGGGGTCCACCGCAGAGTTGAGCATCTGCAGCTGAGCTCTGCTGTGACAGTGGCTGGGGGTGTCCACTCGAGGCCACCGTGACTACAGTGCTAAAGCCATGGGATCCTTCCTCTTCCTGCGAAACCTCGTTCGGGCCTCACTGCTGCTCTTCACCCCAGGGTGGGAGAGGATGAGAGGTCCCGGGGGACTCACCTTTGGGGACATATCCAGAACACCAGGGACCCTTCTTGGTTTCTACCGCACACTTTCCAGAAAATCTTACTTTTCGGTGCTGTCTGATACTCTTTCTACTTCACAATCCCTGATCCTTTCCCAGTCCAGCCAGAGACTTTCACGCTACAGGGGAGAGACTTACTGTCATAGGAAACTGCAGAGAAAGAGTTAGAATTCATGCTTTAAAATTCCAAACTAGGCTCTTAAGTTCTATTCCAGAGATAAAAGCTGTGAAAAAGACTGCAAGTGTTGTGTCTCCCAGGGCTGTTGAAGAGCTCTATGGAATGTTGGTCTACTTTTTTTTTTTTTAAATATTAAGCAAAGAAATGAAATAAATAAAAAGCTTAACCTTTTCAGGCCTTTGTTTCCTTTGGTGGTCTGGTGATACTTACGTACCATTTCTCATAATAATATTTTATTTTTACCAGAAATTGAACCCAGGGGTGCTTAAGCACTGAGTTGTAGCCCCAGCTCCTTTTTTTTTTTTTTTTTTAATTTCGAGGCAGGGCCTCACTAAGTTGTTTAGGGCCTCACTAAATAACTGAGGCTGACTTTGGACTTGTGATCCTCCTGCCTCAGCCTCCTGAGTGGCTGGGATTACAGGCATGTGTCACCGTGCCTGGCAGAATAATATATATAAATTTTTTATTAAGGAGTTGAGTTATTGTACAATCATAAATTCATATAAAGTAACAATAATCATGCATTTGTTCTGAAACCAGAATTACCTCCACGTCACCCAGACCCCAGTCTCTTGATTCTTCTTTGCTTTGCCTTTACAAGCAACATAAATGCTTAGATTGTGAGTTTTCCACAACTCTTCACAATTTCTGCATGTAAGTCACTTTAGCATCCTGGAAGAAAAAGGCTTCAACTCTGAAGACGGATGTCACACCCTTCCCTGAGCCCAGCAGAGAGACCTGCCACCATCACCGAGGATGGGCCTTCTCCAGCTGTGATTTCTTCACCTGCTCAATCTGCTTCTGTCCGACACGCTCCTGAGCAAATCAGCTCTGCTGGCACGGTGCACTTGGTGGCCTTCTAATGATGCAAGTCTCCTCCCAGAGGCTAAGCTGGCTGCAGGCGCTGCAAGTTCCTGTGTCTTCCGCAAATCTCCTCTGCCATGGTGTCATCGTCCGAGAGCCCTTGAGGCTCTGCCCATCCCGTGGTGCTCAACACCCCAATGCCTGGTCACCTAGAACACGCATTTCAGACTTCCATCCTCTATTATTTAAATAACAAATCTTTATTGTTTAAACCACTGGATTCAAGGTAAGCTGTTCCCCAGCATTAGGGAACTAAGACCCGTAAGAATGAGATCGATAGGAACTAAGTCCTACATGGCCTAACCTGGAGATCTGGACCTCAGGAAAACAAGCAGCCTCAAGGAAGCCCATAGTGAGCCTCTCCCTGGCAGCAGCAGGGGGCTTGGAGGAGGATGGTGAGTGTTTTCAGCCGGATGCATAATAGAAGGTGTCAGTTCTAAGGGGGCCCTTAGAACTGAAAAAAACAGGGACAAGGGGACCTGGCACCAAAACCAAGGGGTGACTGAACTGGGCTCATGGTGCTTTCAAGAATCTCCGTAAGGGGCTGGACAGGTGGCTCAGCAGTAGAGCACTTGCCTGCCACTTGTGAAGACCCGGGTTCAAACCCCAGCACCACATACACAACTAAGTGTTGGAAAAACAAAAACCAGATGAAAGGTAAATAAAACTTACTCTCTCTATTTATTTTTTGAGTTTTTTTTAATTAAGGAGTTAGATTTTGTACAATCATAAATCCATATAAAGACACATTATGATGTGCTTATGTTCTTAAAGCACAATTACCCCCACATCACCCACACGCCAGTCTCTTGATTCTTCTACATTTCACCCCTACAGGCGATATAAATGCTTAGATTGTGAATGTTTCAGAATTAAATGTTTGCATAAGTACTATTTGGATTATCAGGAGGGTAAAGAGTGGTTGTTGATTGTCTCCCTAGATCCCTCCCTATTCTCCCTGCTTTTCCCCTCTCACCACCTATCCTCTCTCCACCCTCCCACCCCACCCCCTCGTATCTATGGTTGCCCTACACTCTGTGTTGCTACCCATTTGCTGGGGCTAATTCATGAGTTTGACTACCTTTTTCACCCAAGCCTGGGTGTAGCCCCAGCCTCCATAAATGAGTGAAAACATTTGGCCCTTGACTCTCTGGGTTTGGTTAACTTCACTCAGCATGATTTCTTCCATTGCCATCCATTTACCTTCAAAGGCTGCAATATTGTTGTTTTTAACAGCTGAGTAGAATTCCATTGTGTGTGTGTGTGTATGTGTTTCACAGTTTTTTTTTTTTTTTTT
>PVKS010030534.1:0-24305 GCA_004027875.1 Aplodontia rufa
AAAAAAAAAAAAAAAGCAATACTAAGGGCAATTTATAGTTGTAAATGAATTTGTTAAAAAAGAAGCAAGTTCTAAAATCAGTAACCTAACCTTTCATCTTAAGACACTGGGAGGAAAAGAGCAAATTAAGCATAGCAGACAGAAAGAAGGAAAAAGTAAAAATTAGAATGGATAAATGAAATAGAGAATGGAAAAATAATAGAGAAAATCAACTAAAACAATATTGTTTGAAAATTCTTTGGCATTCCAATTCATTGGAAAGAAACAATATTGATATAAGCCTGTAGCTACACTGATCAAGGGGGGAAAAAAGAACAGTGTACAAAAATTGGAAATGAAAGAATGTCATTGCCAACATTATAGATTGTTAAAGAAATAAAAAAGAGTATAAGGGAAGGCTATGAACAACTATTTCTTTAACAAATTAAAGTATCAAATTCCTGGAGAAACACAAAGTATTGAACAGGCTCAAGAAGGAAGAAAAAAATCTGAAGAGGAAAAACAATACCAGGCCAAAATGGCTTCACTGGAAAATGTTACTAAACACTTAAGAAAAACATAACAACAATTCATTATAAGCTAGAAATAGAAGATGAGAGAATATTCTCAAATTCATTCTGTGAAGTCAGTTTTACCCAGATTTATCAAAACAAAACATCACAAGAAAACTATAAACTATTATTGTTTGTAAGTGCAAAATTATTCAACAATACTAGGGAACAGAATACAATGCCATTGAAAAAAAGATTATCATGACCATGTGAGAATTAGCCCAGAAATTCAAGGTTCACTTAACATCTAAAAATAAATTCAAACAAAAGCAAAAGATAACAACTACAAAATTATCCCAGTAATAACCAAAAAAATCTACTGTTACTTCTTGATTTAAAAAAAAAAAAGTCAACAAACTTACAAGGGAATTTTCTCAATCTGTTAAAGAGTATCTGTGAAAAACTCACAGTTCACAACTAATTAATGGTGAAAGACAATGCTATCTACCTAAAAGTAGGGAAAAAAGGAGAAATATGTCTGCCATCACTGTTTCTATCCAACATCATACTGGAGGTTCTAGTCATTCATGGCTATTAAACAAACAAAAGTACATGTGTGTGTGTGTATATATTTATATGTATATTTGTATATACTTATTTATATGAATATATATATATGAAATTAAAAAAAATCCAAATTGGAAAGGAAAACTTAAAGCTATTTATTTGAAGATGGCATACATAGGAAACCCTAAGAACTTTTCTGTTTTCTCATTTTCTTCTGATGAGTAATCATAGCTCTTATGCTCTAAGAAGATAAGTCACCTTTGGTGAGAAAAATAGAAAATCTGCATTGGAAGAAACTTCAAAGTATTCGGTACTTAGAGTAAGAAAATTTCATCTGAATATGTCCTACATGTATTTTTCCAACTAGCCCCTGCTTCTAAAGTTTCAGAGATAAGTCACTACATCGCTATTGTCCCTTCTGGGCTGTTACTTGCACTTTAATTGTGTGGAAATACAAGTGGCTAAACTACTTTAGTTTACATTGCTTAGTAAAATTAGTTGCCTTTCACTTCCATCCTGTTCTTGTCAAAATCTGCTCTTTTTTTTTTTTTTTTTTTTAAAGAGAGAGGGACAGTGAGAGAGAGAAAGAGAGAAACAACTTTATTTAGTTTTTCACATGGACTTAGTTGCTCCAACACTCAGTTGTGTACATGGTGCTGGGGTTTGAACCCGGGTCCTCGTGCCTGCCAGGCAAGCGCCGAAACCACTGAGCCACCGCTCCAGCCCCTGTTCTTGTCAAAATCAAGATTGTATAGTAATAAGGAATTTTAAAATTCCTTTTTTTTTTTTTTTTTTTTCCTGAGAGAGGGAGAGAGAGAGAATCGAGTTTTGTTTAGTCTGTCATTTGATTTTTGTTGTTCCGGCACTTAGTTGTGTCTGTGGTGCTGGGGTTCAAACCTGGGTCTAGTGCATGCCAGGCCAAGTGCTCCAACCCAGGAATTTTAAAATTCTGATTCTTTGAGACCAAAAAAAATTCTTCTATCCTTTTAATATAAAAAATTATTTAAAACATAAAGACAGTGGTATAACAGTTAAATACTAATATATTTATGTAATTATCTGTATGAGAGATCACGCTCAAGGTTTTTCTCATCAGGAATTGTTTCAAAACAATATTCTGCTTCATTTTCGTATAACTCTAAGAATAGATACAATAAGGCTGAACTTCATTATGGCCCTATATTACCTCATGTTCTTTGAATCCATGAATGTTCCCTCTGTTCTTTAACAGTAACATTAAACATCAAATTGGTACAATTTTTAGAATATAGTTCTCAAAAGAACTGTGCAAGTATTATATGTTCAGTTTGTTGCAGTTAGGTAAAATTTATCTTTCTCAGAAAAGATACACACAAATCTTAGTGTGATTTACTTGGAAAAACAGTTAACGGTAACAACATTTTATTTTCTCTCCCCAAAAAGAAATTTTTACAGACCATTAAATGTATGGTGGTTCTTAATATGATTTGAAGGCCTACAAATGTGAATTTAACCAATGGTATCCTAGAATCTTCTCTTGAGTTTACTTTACCAAGAAATTAGTGGATTTTAAAGTACCTGTGTTGGCTGGGAGTGGTGGCACACACCCTATAATCTCAGCAGCTCTGGAGGCTGAGGCAGGAGGATCCCAAGTTTAAAGCCAGCCTCACCAACTTAGTGAAACCATATCTCAAAATATAAAAAGGGGGGTGCTGTCATGGCGGGTGTGCTGAAGACGACCACGGGCCTTGTGGGACTGGCCATAAACCAGATGCCACGCAAGAGGCTAAAAAACATTGTATGCAAAGATTCTTGATGTTCTTGAGCAAATCCCTAAAAATGCAGCATATAGAAAATATACAGAACAGATTACAAATGAGAAACTGAGTATGGTTAAAGTGGAACCAGATGTTAAAAAATTAGAGGAACAGCTTCAGCTTGGCCAAATAGAAGAGGTGAGATTGTTCAGGTTGAAAATGAACTAAGTCTGGCAAGAAAAATGCTACAATGGAAACCATGGGAGCCATTAGTGGAAGAGCCTTCTGCCAACCAGAGGAAATGGCCAATATAATCATTAAATGTCTTGTATGGACTGATGGGAAACTGATGTTCTTTAGGCGCATTAAAACACAAGAAAATTAGCTGGGCATAGTGACGAATACCTGTAATCTCCATGGCTCAGGAAGCTGAGGCAGGATGATTGCAAGTTTAAAGCCAGCTTCAGCAACTTAGCGAGACTCTGTCTCAAAATAAAATATAAAAAGGGTTAGGAATGTGGCTCAGTGGTTAAGTACCCCTGGGTTCAACCTTAGCACCAAAAAACAAAACAAAACAACAACAACAAAAAAAACCCAGATAAACAGAAACCCTGAAAACTGTTTTGCTGTGCCTTTACTATTCTTTCAGTCTATTTCTCCCATGGTTTTGAGTACCTTTTGTTTCACCAACAGTGCTAATATAGCTTTGTGATTGAAAGGGAACTTGGTGCTTGCGTTGGAATTGCCAGTTTCAGAATAATGTACTACAGCTGTAGAATAATAGCTAGTATGTAAACCTAATAGTTAATGCTTTTTGAGATATGAATATGATTGCCAAGTACAGTGCAAAGTATTTAATTTCACTCATTAAATCTGTACCATAACTTTTAAGAGTGAGGACATGGGGCGGGAGCAGTGTCTTAGTGATTAATGGTGCTTGTCTGGCATGTGGGAGGACCTGGGTTCAAATGCCAGCACCATACACAATGAAGTGTTGGTCCAACCAAAGCCACTTGAAAAAAAAAAAATATATATATATATATATAAAATAAAGGGCTGGGGTTGTGGCTCAGTGATTAAGCACCTCTGGGTTCAATCAAAAAAAATTAAGAAAGTACATATTATTTCCCTAGTACCAGTTAATGCTATTGGTTTCATATTCTGTAATTCATTGATGCTTTGTGACAAAGTGGCCATAAATAGTTTGAAGATAGCAACTTAATCACATATAGTATTTTTTTTTTGTCCTGCTTGAAATTCCACTAAAATGCCAGTGAAAAGGTTTTTTAGGGCAGTAAATCCACCACAATACAGGAAGTAGAAAAGGAGATAATAATAAAGGTTTGGAGGGTGGAAAGCAGATAAACTTGGCAGACTGCTGGAACCCTCAGCCAGCAGACAAGAAAAACAAAGCAAGCAGATGTATTCAGCAAAACCTGCAAACAATCAAGGCTGGGTACTCCAGGTAGCTGGGGCACCGCATCAGCTGAAGCTGTGACTGCTGAATCGGTCCATTTCATGTTGGATCAACGTAGCATCCATTCCTGAGGATGGATAACTTACGAAGGACAGAGGTTTTATTTAACTCTCAGTTTTGGAGATTCAAGGGCATGGAACTACCATCAGCTTAGCTCTGGGGAGAACTTCATGGTGGATGGATCATAGTAACAGGAGTTCAGTCAAGAGAGAGAGCACATGGCAAGTCACAAAGGGCAGGTGGAAGGGGCCAGTCTTGCTCTTCTAAAATGACCCTCTCTGGAGACCATCCTTAATTGCTTCACCAAGCAGAACCCCCATGACCTAAAGACCTCCCACCAGTACCCACCTCTTAAAGATCCGACTGCCTCTTAAAATCATCACACTGAAGACCAAGCTTTTAAACACATAAACCCTGGAGGATACAAACTGTACCCCAACCACAGCAGATACCATATTGAAAACAGATTAGATAAGCATATGCATACTAAATTCTGAGATGTCCAGTCTTCATTTCTCACTCAACTCACAGAATGCTACCAACTTGCCCTGAACCTTCAGGCAAGGGACTAAAAGAGGCTTTTCTGAGGAAGCTGACTAGCCCAAGAATAAAGACCTGAAGGTTTGAAATCCGGTCATCCCCGAGGAAAGAACCAAGCCAGATCATTTTACAGTAAATCCCAGAGTCAGCAAACCAATGGATCAGAACTTCCAATCAGCTTTTTAGCATCTACTCTTAATAAATATGAGCAGAAAACAAAGGCTCACTAGGTACCTGAGTAGACCTTCCTGCTTACATAAAAGATAAAGACTTAACAAATGTGGGAGAGGCCATGTAATAGAGCCTTCGGAGAGAAGACAACTTCAGCAACAAAGACACTATGATTAACATCCTTAGGCAAATGAAGAAATTATATTCACAGAATGTGAACAGAAAGGTTCAAACCTAGGGAGAATTCAGGGAACCAATAAAAGAACTCTACAAAATCAAAACTATAATAGCAGAATTTTAAAAATTGAGTATTTAGAAAATGAAGCTAATTAAACCTTCCAGAAAGAACATTTTTTAAAAAAGATGAAGCAATTAAAAATACAAAAAAGGTATGAAAAATACAGCAGTCCAAAAAAAATACCAGTATAACTAGAAATATGATGCAAATAATGTATAATTTAAAATTTAGCCACAGTAAAAAAGTAGGGTAAAATTAATTTTAATTACATAACTTATTTACCGTAAAGTGTTGTCATTGAAATATGTAATACACATTACTAAAGTTTTACATTCATTTCTTCATACTAAGTTTTCAAAAATCTGTTGTCTTTTTACACATAGAACATTTCATATTGGACTAACCCCATTTCATACGCCTGGTCTGAATAATAAGAGTTGTAGGGGGAAAAAAGAAAAGAGGGGGAGGAAAGGGGATAGTAAAGAAATAAAATAATTCATAAAATTTTCCAAGAACTGAAAGGTACTAATTCCCAAAATGTTCAGGCTATCAGAAGAGCCCAGCAAAACAGATGAGTTAGATCCAGATCAGGACACCTCATCATATTTGAAACCACCAGGAACTGAGAAGTACCTCTGTAAGTTACAGTGAAAGGATCAGATGTCAACATGGATTGAAGCTTCTCAGTAACACTATACAGATAGAAGACTATGTACCAGTCAGCGCCTTTAAAAATCTGACGGAAAGCACCACCAACCTTGAATTCTATAACTGGCCAAAATACCAACTAAAAGATTAGGAAAAAAGCAGTCCGCAGTCTGCAGTGTTGTACACATGTAGTTCCAGCTACCCAGGAGGCTGAGGCAGGAGGACTGCTTGAGTCCAGGAGTTTGAGGCCAGCCTGAACAACATAATAAGACCTCCATCTCAATAAAATAAAGATAAAAAACTTACCTGCTAAGCTCCCTTTTTCTGGAAACTTGGGAGAGAATATGCCATACTAAACAAAGAAGTAAACAAAAAAGTGAGGGAAATGTGAGACATAAGAAACAAGAGAAAGGTGTCACTAGGTATCACTAGGAGGAAACTGTACCAGGCACAGGGACCAAGCAGACCAGATTAGAATAGGTCAAAGGAACCAAGGAATGGCTGGAGAGATGGCTCAGTGGTAGACCACTTGCCTGGCATGCTCAAGGACCCGGTTCAATCCCCAGCACCACATACACAACTAAGTGGTGGAGGAAAAAAGATGAAAAAATAAATTCTCTCTTTTAATAAAATGAACCAGCACCACTGGGTTCAATCCCCAGTACCAAAATAAATAAGTAAAAGGGCTGGGGATATAGCTCAATGGTAGAATAGCCCTAGTTTAATCCCCAATACTAAGGGGGGAAAAATACAATTGCTAAAATACCCAATGGGACTAACTGTGAATTCAAGCAACTGGCAAGAGATTTGGAGTTAGGGGTGGGAGGATTAAGTACATGGAAAACTAACCAAAAGGGTAAAATTATAAACTCAATGTTGAACAGTTTATATGAAAAGACTGGAAAGGGCTTGCCGGTAAAGTAAATAAAGTGGTAAAAAGAGCTATAACCTCATCTTTCATAGAGGAAAACCAACACAAAATTTTTATAATAGAAATAAAGGAGAATATGTATTATCTGAAAATATGAAGGTAAAAAGCAAAGTAATCAGGTGTGCAAAGTGTAGTTGATTCTGGAATGAGAAAATAAAGGTAGGAGGTCTGCTGTTTCTTTCTAACAAACCTTATAAAACTGTGTCTATGTCTGAAGGATATACATATGTAAATTAATTTAGAAACAAGGGTACTTACCAAACCATGCCAAAATGAGTGTTCTTATCTCCTAGCATTGAATACTGGTTCCGCTGCATGGACGTGGATGGAGATGGTGTACTCTCCATGTACGAGCTAGAGTACTTCTACGAAGAGCAGTGTGAACGGATGGAAGCTATGGGCATTGAGCCCTTGCCGTTCCATGATTTGCTGTGTCAAATGCTTGACTTGGTGAAGCCAGCCAGTGATGGTGAGACTGAATGAATGGCAGTTTGCACTGTCTACCCTTGTCACTGAGGGTTATTTAACTTTCCACTCTTCTTTTTCTTCTTCTTTTCACAGACCTGGGGATTAAATTCAGGGTACTTTACTGAGCTACATCCTTAGCCCTTTTAATTTTTTATTTTGAGACAGGATCTTATTAAGTTGCCTGAACTGGCCTCAAAATTGCCATCTTCCTGCCTCAGCCTTGAGATCACAGGTGTACACCACACCATGCCTAACTCCAGGATCTTTCTTTTTTTTTAATTTATTATTTATTAGATGATATATAGTTACAATTGAAGGGGAAACATTATCAAATATTCCAGAACAAATGAATATATACTTAGTTATCCAGGGCTAATGCTATGTCATGGATGCCCAGCTTGGGTTCTCCATGTTGCTGTTTCCCCCAGAACCGCTGAGTTAAATGGATATCTCGTGGAGGTCAGACATCACCTGAGAAGATTCCCCTATATTCGGTTCCTCCTAGGTGATTTTCCTAAGCCCTCCCCCCACCCTGTCCTCCAGCCTACACCTCCAAGTATCCTAGGGAGTCGTCTCCCTGTTGTGAAAAGAATCATACAATTTGAAGTTATTATTAGCTTTGCCATCTAACCTAAAGCTTCCTGATGTATTCTAGCTTCCACAGATGAGAGATACCATTCGGCCCTTGAGTCTCTGAGATTGGGATACTTCACTGAGCATAATTCTTTCCATCTCCATCCATCTGATTTCAAAAGCCGTAATATCGTCTTTTCTAATGGCCAAGTAGTATTCCATTGTATATATGTACCAAAGTTTTTGTATCCATTCGTGGAGTGAGGGGCATCTGGGTTGGTTCCATAATCTAGCTACAGTAAATTGAGCTGCTATAAACATTGATGAAGCCACATCACTATAATATGCTGCTTCTAACTCTTTTGGGAAAATACCTGGAGTGGGATAGCTGGGTCGTAAGGTGGTTCCATCCTTAATTTTTAAAGGAGTCTCCGCATTGCTTTCCATAGTGGCTGAACCAGTTTGCAGTCCCACCAGCAGTGTGACAGTGTTCCTCTTTTCCCACAGCCCCTCCAGCATCTGTTGTTCAAATTTTTCATTTTTGCCACTCTAACAGGAGTGAGGTGGTATCTCATTGAAGTTTTGATTTGCATTTCCCTTATAGCTAATGATGTAGAGCATTTTCTCATATACTTATGGGCTTTCTGGAGTTCCACTGGTGAGAAGTTTTTTAAGATCCGCAGCCCATTTATTGATTGGATTATTTGTGAGTTTGGTGTTTAGTTTCTTTAGTTCTTTCTATATTCTGGATATTAGCCCTCTGTCCGAGGTATAGCAGGCAAAGGTTTTCTCCCATTCTGTTGGTTCTTTCTTGATGCTCTTCACTAGATCTTTATCTGTGCAAAAACTTTTTAGTTTTATTGCATCCCATTCATTTATTCTTGACTTTACTGCTTGAGCCATGAGAGTTTTGTTGAGGAAGGCACTGCCTACTCCTATGTCCTGTAGTGTTGACCCTACTTCTTTTTCTAGTAAGTTTAAAGTTGTTGGCTTAATATCCAGATCTTTGACCCATTTTGATTTAATTTTTGTGCAGGGTGAAAGATAAGGATCCAGCTTCAGTTGTCTACACATGGCTGACCAATTTCTCCAACACCATTTGTTGAACAGGCTTTCTTCCATGCTATGCTTTTGCCCCCTTTAGGTTTGTCTCAGGATCTTCTATTCTCTTCCACTGGTCTTCAGTTCTGTTTTGATACCAATACCATGCTGTTTTTGCTACTACAGCAGGTCAGGGATTAAGATACCCCCTACTTCTTCCTTCCTGTAATGTTTTAGCTAGTCTGGGTCTCCTGTTATTCCATATGAACTTGAGAATTGCTTTTTCTAGATCTGTGAAGAATGCCATTGGTATCTTGATGGGAATTGAAGGCCATTCTTACAGACCTCAGCAAAACAGAAATGTTTAAAGTTTCTCCTTGATTCTTAGTGTAGAACCAATAATGATGGCAAATCCATTGTTTTAAGAAATAGGCTTTTTTTCCATAGAGACTGTAAGCAAATTAGTTGTTTCCAGGGGCTGGGAGGTAAGGGGAGAAGGGAAAGACTGCTTGATGGGCACAGAGCTGCTTTTTGACATGATGGTATCGTGGAACTAGAGTGTGGTGATGGTTGTACACCATTGTGAATATGCTACTCAGTTGTACCATTTAAAATGGCTAAAATGAGGGGGTGATAATGACCAAATTGTATGCATCATGAATATGTGACAACAAATCCCATCATTACATACAACTATAATGCACTAATTAAAAAAACTTTTTAAATGGGACTGCCAATGGTGGTGGCTCAGCAGTTTCAGCACTTGGCTCACATGCGCAGGGACATGAGTTCAAATCCCAACACCACAAACACAATGAAGTGTTAGAGCAAATGAAGTGAAGCCACATGAAAAAAAAACTAAATAAAAAAATTGATTCTCTCTCCTTCACTGTCCCTCTCTCTAAAAATAAATAAATGATAAAAATGGTGAATTTTGTTATGTGAATTTTGCCTTGATTTTTTAAAATGTGGTTTCTTTTTTAAAGAAAGTGAGAGAGAGAGTTGATTTTATTTCTCATCTGGTTTTTTGACTTTCCACCACTTAGTTGTTTGTATATGTGGTACTAGGGATCAGACCCAGGTCCTCACACATGCCAGGCAAGCACTCTACTGCTGAGCCACCTCTCCAGCTTCTAAAATGTGATTTTTTTAATATGCATTTTTTAATTTAAAGTTTAAATATACACATGTGCACAGAAGCATATCCACACTTATACACAGAATTATTTGTACAAATTGTAAGATAGGCTGTAACTTTGCTATTTTTTCTTATATAAAGTAGCTATCATCTTAACATCTTACAGATATCGAATGATTTCCTTTATTCTCAACCACATATGCATATAGACATATAAAATTATCGTATAAACTAACATCTGAGTCCAAATAGTCTCATTGAATGTATTCAAGTATCACTTCCACAATCAGCATCATGACTATTTTAATAATTGTACCTTTGAAATGCACTGAACATGTGATCCTATAGGTGCATCTTGGTCTTTTTTCACAATTTATGCTCTAATTTATTCATGTACTTATTCTTCCAGATAGACATTATGGTGGTTTTATTGTACTTCAAAGTCTTATTATTCATGGAGATGATTACAAAATTATAATTTGTGGGAAATAGACTTTTAAACAATATTATATGATTAATTTTAGGAAAACCATATATTTATTCATTCAGGTCTAAAATGCAATTTTTACAGTAAGTATGTACATGTACGTTTAGACATCACTGAAGGTTTATTTTTTTTCTCTTGCCAGATCAGCTCTTGATGAAATTTACCAGGTATATTTATCTTTATGTAGGCAAAATAACCCTACGAGATCTGAAGAGATGCAGAATGGCCCACATCTTCTACGATACATTCTTTAATCTGGAGAAATACTTGGACCATGAACAGAGAGATCCTTTTGCAGTCCAGAAGGTACCAGTATAACTTTGAGAGCTGCAATATCAGGGGCTGGGTGATTCATACTAAAATGGTCTCTGCATGTAGAAATCTCAATATTTGAAAAGATAACATTTTCAATATTTCATCAGATACTGAAAAGAGAAAAAAAAATGTGTGAGGCCCTAAGTTTGGTCCCTAGCACCACAAAAACAGAATAAAGGATCAAGAGCACATTTCTCCCCAAGACAATCTTCAAGTTTAGGTAATGTGCATCTGCCTATACTTTCCACTGAGTGGCTTGGGTAGACTTTGTGTTCATACACATATTAAGAACTAGTTTCAAAAAAGTATTTTTGAAAAAAAACTATCCAACTTTTAAAATACATTAATAGGCACATCTATATTAGAAACTATACTGACTTGATGTAATTTTATCATGCATATCTGGGATTCCATAGTAAATAGCTTTCCCCTTCCAAGTAAAACCTATAACTCTCTTTGATAGATACCTTCAGATTACTAGAACACTTTTTCAGGTGTTCATGATTGCTATTCATGGCTGTTAGTATTAAATACTGTTCTACAGGGGCTGGAGCGGTGGCTTGGCAGTTAGGCTGCTTGCCCAGCATGCACAAGTACATGGGTTCAAACCCCAGCATCATGTACACAACTAAGTGTCAGAGCAATGAAAGCCATGTGAAAAACTCAATAAAAATTAATTCTGTCTCTCTCTCTCTCTCTCTGTCCTTCTCTAAAAAAAAAAAAAATACTTTTCTACATCTGGATAGGAGCAAAAACCTATGGACCCTCAGTAAACTTTGCACATATAATCCATGTGAAACACACACACACACACACACACACACATATACAAAGAATATCACCACTTGTTCCACCATTCCCCTGTTTAAGAGGTAGAAATTATAATAAGAAAGGACTATTCATTGAATTTAACATGGTCCATTAATTTATCTCTAAGCACAAAAAAAATCAATTATAAGTCTACAATGAGTGGCAGTTTCATAAATGTTAAATAGGGTGGGATGGGGCTGGAGCTGTGGCTCAGCAATTACAGCGCTTGCCTGGCATGTGCAAGGACATAGTTCAAACCTCAGTACCACGAACACAATGAAGTTTCAGAACAACAAAAGCCACATGAAAAACTAAATTAAAAAATTCTGTCTCTCTAAAAAATTTAAAAAGGGTAGGGAAATGGTCTTAACATGTATGAAACATAGTAACACACTGTGTACTCGGTATTTACATACTTACACATTCTTCTAGGCATGACCAACCCTAGACACTAGGGCAACACGAAACTCATTTTCATCTTGGAAAGACATCTGACCTGGAACATATAGTCAAGACACTGCCCATATAGAGAAGGCAAAGAAAATGAATGATTATTGTCCTCTTCATTTATTTTTATTTGATTTGCTATTTTTGACTTTAAATTTTACTTTTCTTCATATGAGGTAGTAATTCTCTATTTATTCAGATCTGTGAAGAAGTCAGAAAGTGCCAAAAAAAAATCACTATATTGAATAGTTTCCGAGTATGCAGAGAACACAAGGCAGAACAGCAAAAGGTAGCAAGCATTTAGGAAGAAGGGGCCTGGGAGAAGGGCTGCTTTCAGGAAGCTGCCAATGACAAGGTATCTGAGCCAGCTTTTAAAGGAACAGTAAAACTTTACCGGAGGAAAAGGTGGCATATTTCAGGCGGGCAGTACAAACCACAGGTCACTTCAGATAGCTGTTGTGCAAAGTGCTGGGGAGGACTGGAGAATCCTAAAAAGCTTGGCTGCTAAACCCTTAAAGCTTTGCTTGAGTTGCAGGAAATCACCACAGAGGTGGCCTTTCCACATCTTTCAACATGCTGAAACACTTTTCAAAGAATTTTATCAATACACAGCATTTGTGACGACCTACCTTCAGTTCTTTGTCTTTGATTATTTTTGTTTCACTTGCTGTCCTCTTTGTAACCAGGATGTTGAGAATGATGGGCCTGAGCCCTCTGACTGGGACAGGTTTGCTGCTGAAGAGTATGAGACACTTGTCGCAGAGGAATCCGCCCAAGCACAGTTCCAGGAAGGGTGAGTGAGCCTCCCCATGTCTTGCAGAACTTTCTAACAGGGATACCCATGACAGGAATATAAAACCACCTTAGAAAAATCCTTTTCTATTTTTTCTGTTTCTGAATAACAAAAATATGACTGATTTAACCAACTTTAGTTAAATGAATACTTCTCTTAGCAGTTTTCTCTTCCCTTCATTTATTTTCTGGAAAAAGTCTTCTCATGTCCCATTTCCTTTAATAAGTCACAGCTTTCACAGAAACCAAGATCATTGAGAGTCATGCTAGTACTTTAATGATATCAGTAAACCTTGTAGATAAAGGAGGAGGCCGTAGGAACTGAAGCTCCTTTAAATAATGTCATGCTTAGAACAAATCTTTATCGCATGTGGTTTGTGCATTCAAACCTATTTAAAAAGTAACTTCTTCTACATATGAATTTATACTAGTCAGAGTTGGAGCAGTGGTCCAGCGGTTGGAGTGCTTGCCTGGCATGCGTGAGGACCCAGGTTTAAACCCCAGCACCACATACATAACTATTGGAGCAGCAAAAACCAGATGAAAAACTATATAAAGTTGATTCTCTTTTTCTCTCTCACTGTCCCTCTCTATTAAAAAAAATAATAATAATACTAGTCAGAGCAAAGTTCCATAAAGGACCATGTTAAGAAATAGCCCAAGAATTTGATTGTCTGGACCATTTCAGCAACTTTATAATTTGCTGGCTTTTTCAATCATTATCTAGTGACTTCTAATTTTTCTTTAGTGCTTGTTTTGTAGTACATTCATATGACAAACTATTTAAAGAAAATCTCCTACTACCCAGCTCTCCCTCCAAGCAGCCTGTTTTATGGGTCTTCTTACATACCTTTCCAGAGAAAACATTGTTTTGTTTTTATTTCCTTTTTTCTTACTCAGATGTATTCGTTGTTAGGTACCTTGTTTTTCATTTTTGTAGTTGCATATAATATTCCACCGTATTGCTACACCACTATTTTACATCCTTTTTTTGGCTTTTGTTTTTTTAAAAGTACTGGGGACTGCACGTAAGAGTGCTTTATCATTGAGCTACGTCCCCAACCCTTTTCATTTTTTATTTTGAGACAGGGTCTCACTAAATTGCTCAGGATCTCATAAGCTGCTGAGGCACATGAGATCAGAGGTATGCACCACCATGCCCAGCTTATTTTACAGTCCTTTACTAACATTAAATTTCTGACATCTCACTATTGGAAATTAGAGTGTTGCAGTGAATCATGCTATGTACATATCATTTTATACATACATAGGAAATAAATTCCGAGAACTGTGGCAAACAGATAAGCATAATCAGACTAGGTATTTGTAAAAAGTACGCAGAGATCTAAGATTTTAGAAAAACCAAGCAGTGATGCATTTACCCAAAACAAGCAACAGCGTGGAGCCATTTCCCATGCCTAGGCCCAAAGGAACAAGAGATGAAACCATCACCAGAATCCAAAGAGAGTAGCTATATGGAAAGGGGTACCTGACAGGATCTGTGCCTTTCAGTAATGGGATTTCACCCACCTGGGGCAATCCACTTGAGAGCTGGTAGAGAAAAATACCAACTTCATTCCCTTCGTATCCTTCTGTAGCCTGCTGGTGCCTCCTGTTAACCTCTGATCACAAACCAGAAGACAAGGGAGGCCCCTATGTGGTCCATTCAAGTCAGCTGCCTGGGACATAAAACTAGGACGGGTTCTGGAGGGATAGACAGGAAATGTCTAGCCCAGTGGATAATGTGAAATAGTCTTCCACAGAGATTATGCCATCTTACTCCTCTGTCAGACTGTGTCTTTAATATTTTGGGATGAGGCACAGGACATGCCATCACAGACTCTTTTTTTTTAAGACAGGGACTATGAGAGAAAGAGAGAATTAATTTTATTTAGTTTTTCATCAGGTTTTTGTTGCTTCAACACTTTATTGTGCACGTGTTGCTGGGGCTTGAACTCAATATCCTTGTGCATGCCAGGCCAGCACCATAAGCACTGAGTCATTCAGACCCCAGACCCCTTTTTCTTGGTCTGGAGATTTCTTTAATCTGTTTATCCATAAAATGGGGGTTTCAATTTTATATCAATGACCTGGAAATCTTAAAATCATTCATATATTGAGTATCTTCAGCCTGACTATGAGACAGGAAAGTGGATTTACAAGCATTTTTTAAGGGTTTTGGGAATTAAAGTTATTTTATTGATCTTATGAAGTAGCTTTGGTATAGTTAAGAACAGGTGTGGATGTTTATAATACTGAAAAATTAGAAACCATCAATTATCTGATAGCAGGTTAATAAAATTATACTAGATAGATACAGTCTCGTGTAAGCATTAAAATCATGTTGTGGAAGCTAGAGTGGTGGCTCAGCAGTTGCGGGACTTTCCTGGCATACGCGAGTACACAAGTTCAGACCCCAGCACCACATACACAATGAAGTCTCAGAGCAACAAAAGTCACATGAAAAATGAAAACTGAGTCTCTTTAAAAAATAATAATAATCATCATGTTGTGGATATATATTTCCTTACTTTCATTACCAAAAAAAACAGGGACAAAGAAAATGCCTTTGAAATATAAATGTAACCCAAAAAAAAGGTATCCAAAAGAATTAGGTATTTGTAAGGAAAACAAAAGGGATCTAACTTGTATGTATTAGACCACAGAAAAATGGAATATATATTTTTTTTTCAAGGATAATAAATACAATTGATTCTCTTTTTGTATCTCTCTCTCGATTTTTCCCTCTCCCTCTCTAAAAAAATATAAAAATGAGGCTAAACAGGGCTGGGGCGGTTGCTCAGTGGTTACAGCGCTTGACTAGCATTCCCAAGTACGTGAATTCAAAACCCGGTACCACGTACTCAACGAAGTCTTGGAACAACAGAAGGCACATGAAAAACTAAATAAAAATTGTTTCTCTCTTTCTCTCTCTCTCTCACTGTCCCTTTCTCTTTAAAAAAAAAAAAATGAGGCTAAACAACTTAAGGACATCAAAAGAGAACAGCATATAATATGCTTGAAAAAGTAATGTAACTAGAATTAGGATACAGATGCCTGGAGAGATGGTTTAGCATAGAGCATGCTTGTCCAGCATGCTCAAGGGCCTGGTTCAATCCCCAGTACCACATACACAAATATGTGGAGGAAAAACAAAAACCAAATGAACAAATCAAATTAACTCTCTCTAAAAAATAAAACTATGATATAAAAAAGAGGAAGAAATATATGTAAATTCTATTTTAGAAATAACCACTGAGGGCTGGAGCGGTGGCTCAGCGGTTTCGGTGCTTGCCTGGCAAGCACAAGGACCCGGGTTCAAACCCCAGCACCACGTACACAACTGAGTGTTGGAGCAACTAAGGCCATGTGAAAAACTAAATAAAGTTGTTTCTCCCTTTCTCTGTCTCTCTCACTGTCCCTCTCTCTTTATAAAAAAAAAAAAAAAAAAAAAAAGAAATAACCACTGAAATTAAGAGGTACAGAGAAGAAGTGAAATGTGCTCATTTCATTAGCATGTCTTACCAGATACTTTAAAAAGCTGATACATCAAGTGGGAGTTTAAAAATATTAAGATAAAAAGTTTAAATATTAAAACCAAATTCCATATATTTTAATTCAATCACAAATATGTACACACTAGAAAAACACAGAGGGCTGGAGCAGTGGCTTAGCAGTTACGGCTTAGCAGTTACGGCGGTTGCCTGGCATGTTGATTCTCTCTCTCTCTCTCTCTCTCTCTCTTTAAAAAAAAAGAAATAAAGAAAAACAGGCTACGCATTATAAAGTAAAGATGATCCATGAATGTGAAAGCAATAAAGTCACTTATAAAAGAAAACAATCATGGAATGACAGTAACAAAACCCCCCCTCAAAAAAAAAAAAGTTTGAGTATAAAAAGAATAAGGACTGCTTAAAAAAAAAAGACATCAGATCTTTGAACCAAAACCAAAAAGGGTGGGTTCACAAGACCTACTATTTGCAGATGTAGTAAACTATTCCCTATAAACAGATTAAAATACTTTTGTGGTTTATATCCAAAACTATTTACAAAATACTAAGCCTCTAACAAAACTTCTAAAATACAGAAATAATGTACACCAGCTTTTGGTTTCAAGAAGGTGAACTGAAATGAACTCATGCTATAGTTTTCAGTCTTTCACAACATGTAAGAATATGTACAAATATGAAACACAGAGCACCACTTAAAGGAAAAACAGAAATTTTCAGTGGACCACTAGGAAAACAGGATTACACTGAAAAAGCCAGCAGCTTTTGTAACAGAATGCAAAAAATAATTGTTACATATAATGGGAGCAGCACTTAATGATCTAACCATGAATCTGACTGAAACCTAGACCAGAAGCAGCAGCATCCAGGGAGGACAACCCCTGTATATTACATCCTATCCTTAAAGGAAAGACAAAGCCATGAGTATGGGAATTTGGAACAGAGAACACCCAGACGCTGGGTGATCCACACCCCAGCAGCACAGCCAAGATCAGATCAGCCCCCTTATTATCCACCTTGTCACTGAAAATACCAGCAATTTTGTTTGACTCTTCTAAAGCAACCGATTCAGAAACAGCAATATGTTCTCAACTGCATGGAAAGGAAGGGAAATATCAGACAGTTGAGAAGTATCAGAATATTATTCAACAAACAGGACGACTTTAACCTTTGGAAGAAGACAATACAACAATCAAACTAAGATGTCAAAATGAGTATATTTACTATACAGAGCCAGGAGAAAAAATCATATGCTTGAAGACAACAGCTAGTGTCTTAGAAAAAAGCTAATGAAAAATGCAGTCATTAGACTGAATAGAATGGACACAGCTGAAAATATGATTAAGATACTGGGGTGAGAATCCTCTTAGAAAGCAACAGAAATAATAGCAAAATAATTTCCAGAATTTTAGCTATTTAGCCCATTTTGTTTCATGATTCCAGATAAGGATCACCTATAAAAACTTAAGTATGGTATATAATATAGTAATGTAATTATATGGCAATATAATTATAACATAATTATGCTGAAGAGTACGATTTCCTATTATTATAAAAAGACAATAGATAACTGGTATAAAAAAGGGTGAAGAGGGGGTTGGGGATTTAGCTCAGCGGCAGAGCACTTGCCTAACAAGCACAAGGCCCCGAGTTCAGTCCCCAGCCCTGAAAAAAAAAGAAAAAACAATGATGAAGAGAATTCACTGTGCTGAAATACAAGTGTTAATTTGCTTGTGTGTGTGTGTGTGTGTGTGTGTGTGTTGTGAGTGACACAAACCTAATCCATGCTACGTAAGTACTGTACCTCTAAGCCACATTCCCAACACATTTCCAGTGGCAGTCAACCTAAACTCTACTCATATTGGCATAAGCAAAACAAAAACTCAAACAAAAAGGAAATTATTGGCTTATAGAATAAAAAAATCCAGGGATAGCACATTATACTAATTTTAAGGACTCAGAACTATGAGAGATGGCCTTCATCCCTTTCATTTCTTAATTATGCTCTTCTTTCTTTCATTTTGGGCAAGTTTTTCACATGTGATGTCAAGATGATCACTTAATATCTTCAGTGAGTTCAGAGAAAAGAAAAATCTCTTTCCCATAAATTCCAACAAAAGCCCAGGATTACTCCAATAAGGGAGACACAAAAGGAAAAAGCACAAATTAATGGCCAGAACAAGTCCATATATATTGTGGTTGGGGCACTTGCTTGGCATTCGTGAGGATGGGGATCTGAACCCCAGCATCACATACACAGCAAAGTATCAGAGCAACGAAATTCACATGAAAAACTAAATAAAAACTGATTCTCTCACTGTTCCTCTCTTTTTGAAAAAAATTTTTAAAAAAACTTATGAGTAAAACTCCACCTGTATACTGTTCTTTAGATTCACCCCTAACAGAAATAACAGACAAATTAATAGTAACAAGAGAAAATTAGCTTTAAAAGGAATTCATAAAGATGAGTGCAGTGTTGCACACCTATAATCCCAGCATTGTAGGAGGCTGAGATAAGAGGACTACAAGTTCAAAGCCAATCTGGGCCACTTAGCAACACCCTGTTTCATACTTTAAAAAATATAAAAGGTGATGTATCTGAGTGGTAGAGTGCCCCTGGTTTCAAAACATGCAATACCTAATTCAAATCTGGTAGAAATACACGGGGAAATTTACAAATCCATAATCATGTAAAAGCCAACAAATAAAACGAACCAAAATAAAATAACATGGATAACAGAAAAACATAATTAACATGATTTCATAGATACGCTCAAAAATATACTTGGTACCCAACAAATACACATGGAACCACTACAACAGCACCTATTAAAGGACAAAGAAAATTGTAACAATTTTTTAAACTCACTAGCATATAATTCACATTTAAAATGCAACCTGAAATTAGCAACAAAAAAAATTAAAACATGTCTTATAATTTTTAAATATAATAAAAATTTTGAAGATTTAGAAATCTTAAATAACCTTTAAGCAAAAGAGGAAATGAACAAATTACTGTCTTTTATAGAAGCAGACAATGAAAGCTTTATATTTACTAAATTTTCATGAGTTAAAGTATCCACTCAAGATACATGAAAAAGAATTACAAAAGAGATCCAAATAAAGTACACAATAGGAAGAAATTAAGCACTTTAAACAAAAATCAGTTTAAACAGACACACAGCATACTATGTAACTAAGAGCTGTTTTAAATTTTTAAATACTACATGCATCCATTCTTTAAAAATATGCCCTTAACAGATTACAAATGAAAAAGCATAAAATTAAATTGATTCTTTGAAGGCATCTGATAAAACCTAGTATGTTTTCTACTTGGAAAAATTTTTGAGATAGAGTCTCACTGTTGCCCAGACTGGTTTCAACATCCTGTTCTCAAGTGATCCTCCCACCTCAGCCTCCCAACTAGGATTATGGACACATGTCACTGTACCCAGTTTGGAAAAAATAATAACCTAAGCAAACTGAGACTACAATTTCCTTAACAAATAAAGGGTATTGGGGCTAGAGCAGTGGCTCAGTGGTATTGTGCTTGCCTGGCATGCGCAAGGACCCAGGTTAACACTCCAGCACCAAATATACAACTTGGTGTCAGAGCAACGAAAACCAGATGAAAAACTAAATAAAGTTGGATTCTCTCTCTTCTCTTTAAATTTTTTTTTTTAAAAATAAGGGGTATTGGGGTTGTTGAGGTGCCTTAGCAGTTACGGCACTTGCCTGGCATGTGCAAGGATGCAGGTTTGAACCTAGCACCCCATGTACACAATGAAAGTCACATGAAAAACTAAATAAAATTGATTCTCTTTCTTTCTCACTGTGGCTCTCTCTTTTAAAAAAAAAAAAAGTGGGTATTAATTCTGTCTCCCAGGGGGTAAAAAAAAACAGTTAAACATGTAATGTGGTTGGGGGTCCAGGGGGCTGGAGCGGTAGCTCAGTAGTTACACTGCACAAAGACCCCGGGTTCAAACCCCAGCGCCATATACACAACCAAGTGTAAGAGCAATGAAAACCAGATGGAAAACTAAATTGGTTCTCTCTTTTTCTCTCTCTCCTCTCACTATCCCTCTCTTTAAAAAAAAAAAAAAAACTGTAACAGAAAAAATTCTCATTTACTATAGGAAGAAAAAAAGTGACTTGGAAAAATATATAATAAAAAAACAAAAATTTCACTGAAAAAAATAAAAAAGTTGCCATGTTAAACTTCATTTATTAATATTAATATAATCCCCCAGATATATTATAGAACTTGATAAGTTAATTATAAAACCCATATGGAATAACAAAACCCCAGGAATAGCATGAATTTTGAAAAGATTGAAAGGTAGGGTGGGGTACAAGGAAAGTGAGCTATAAAGCTAAAGTAATTAAACCCAGTTTTGTTTATCCTTGCTCAAACAAAAATTTCAAGCATAGCAATGTAGTAAAGTCACCCCTTTATCTATGGGCTCTGTATGTATGCATTTAATCAATCACAGATCAAAAATATTTGGAAAAATTTACTGAACATGTATAGACTTTTTCTTGGAGTTCCTGAAGTACTGGCATACAATTTATTGGGTACTGTAAGTAATCTAGAGATGATTTAAAGTATTCAGACAACTATATATGATTAAGATAGCATCTTAAATGTGTTAGGAAAAGACTAGTCAGTAAAATGTTAATCGTCCATGGTGAGGTGAAAAAAGTGAATATTAAACTAATAAGCAGACTTTAGAAGCAAAAAAGTAATGGAAAAAACTTACAAGGAAATAACATATTTGAGCACATTTTTAAATAACAAATGCTGTATCCCATATCACATATACTGGTTACATCATGACCAATGTTATTATTTTATAAATAAGATTCTTCAAAATCAATAGTAAGAACATAAATATTGCCCAATGAACAGTCAAAAAAACTCCAGAAATTTCAAAGTAAACAAAAAAATTACTATTTTTAAACAACATTAAAAAATGCAGTAGCGGGCTGGAGCGGTGGCTTGGCGGTTTCGGCGCTTGCCTGGCAAGCACAAGGACCCGGGTTCAAACCCCAGCACCACGTACACAACTAAGTGTTGGAGCAACTGAGGCCATGTGAAAAACTAAATAAAGTTGTTTCTCTCTTTCTCTGTCTCTCTCACTGTCCCTCTCTCTGAAAAAAAACAAAAAAAAAAATGCAGTAGCCAGATATGACGATTTTAAATACATATGTAACTAACAACATAATTACAAAATACTTTTAAAGGAGAAATTAAAAATTCAACACTTACAGTTATAAATTTCAACAAAATTCTTCATTCAGTAATTGAAAGAACTAGAGTTAGCAAGGATACAGAAGAAGACTTAAACAGCCAACGTATCTTTTTATTTTTTCTTTTTTAAAGAGCGAGACAGTGAGAGAGAGAAAATCAATTTTATTTAGTTTTTCATGTGGCCTTCGTTGCTCCAAGACTTCGCTGTGTACATGGTGCTGGGGTTTGAACTCGCATACTCTGTGCATGCCAGGCAAGCACCATAACCGCTGAGCTCTAGCCCCAGCCAACATATCTTTTTTTTTTTTTTTTTCAGAGAGAGAGACAGTGAGAGAGACAAGAGAGAAACAACTTTATTTAGTTTTTCACATGGCCCTAGATGCGCCAACACTTAGTTGTGTATGTGGTGCTTGGGTTTGAACCCAGGTCCTCGGGCTTGCCAGGCAAGCACAGAAACCGCTGAGCCACCGCTCCAGCCCAGCCAACATATCTTACTTAATTTGATCAATACCAGAGAATAGTCCACAAAACAACAAAAATATACGTTTTTTACAAGTGTACTTGAAATTTTTCTAGGTAGACCATGTTAGGCCATGAAACAAGACTTGATAAACTCAAATGCATTAAGTAACGTATCTAAGCAAAATGGAATTAAATTAGAAATCAGTAACAAAGAAATATGGGAATCCCAAAATATTTTGAAATTAAGTAACATACTCCTGAAGACTCACAGGTCATAAAAGAAACCATGGAGGCTGGAGCAGCAGCTCAGTTGTTATGGTGCTTGACTTGAGTGCTCAAGGACGCAGGTTTGAACCCCAGCACCACATACACAAGAAAGTGTCGGAGCAATGAAGGCCACATGAAACACTAAAAAAAAAAGATTCTCTCTCTCACTGTCCCTTTTTTCTTTTTTTAAGAGAGAAGGACAATGAGAGAATGAGAATCAATCCCCAGTAAGTTTTTCACATGCCTTTCGTTGCTCTGACACCCAGTTGTTGACACCCAGTTGTGTACATGGGTGCTGGGGATTGAACCTGTGTATTCATGCATGCCGGGCAAGCACCATAACTGCCTGCCAAGCCACCGCTCCAGCCCCCCCCCTTTTTAAAAAGAAAAAAAAATAGGGAAATTTAAAATTATCTTCAATGAAAATAAAAGAATATATGAAAATATATCTGATGCAATAAAAGCAGTGCTCTGGTATTTATGGCTTAGGAAGGTCTAACATCAATAATATAAGCATCTACCTTAAGCTAAAAAAAAAGCAAACAACATTCAGAATAAGTAAGATCAGAGTAAAAGTCCATGAGATAAAAAACCGGAAAACAATGTGAATAAATTAGTTAAACCATAATCTGATACTTTAGAAAATTCCGCAACATAGATGAAATGGGACAAACTCCTAGAAAAATTCAGATTACCAACACTAACTGAAGAAGAAATGAAAAATCAATTTATGCCTCTCAAGTAAAGACCTTAAATTAGTTATTTTAAATGTTCCTCACAAATGATATTGGTCAGGGGCTGGAGCAGCTCAACCGTTGAAGCACTTGCCTGGCATGCGCAAGGACGTCGGTTCAAATCCGAGTACCATGTACACAATTAAGTGTTGGAGCAACGAAAACCATATAAAAAAACTAAAAACTGATTCTCTCTCACTGTCCCTCTCTTTAAAAAAAATGATACTGGCCAAATTATAGTTATATTGTGTACACGTACAAATATGAAACAAGTAATCCCAATATGATGTACAACTTAATGCACTGAATAAAAAAATATGGAAAATAAAATGTTCCCCATGTTGGACACAGTGACCTACATGTGTAATCCCAGCAACTTGGAAGGCGGAGGCAGGAGGATCACAAGTTTAAGACCAGTCTTGGCAACTTATTGAACAACTGTCTCAAAAAATGTTTTTAATCTAGAACAAAGAGCTCAAAAAACTACACCAGAAAATCAAATAACCCAATTAATGGGAAATGCATTAAATAGCCACTCCTCAAGAAAAGAAATATAAATAGCAATTACACAAAAACAAATGTTCAACATCATTAGAAATTAGGGAAATGCAAATTAGAACTATACTGAGGTTTCATCTCACACCAGTCAGAATAACAGTCACCAAAAATACAAACAATAATAAATGCTGGAGAGGACGTGGAGAAAAAGGAATACTTTTACAATGTTGGTGGGACTGTAAACTGGTACAATCACTGTGGAAGAGGTTAGTCTTTTGCAAAAAAAAAAAAAAAAAAAAAAAGTGAATCCATGTGCCAAAATGGGGAACTTAATGAATACCCTGTATCATACAAAAGCTTAAATGAATAATAGACATAAATGTAAGAGACAAAACTTCTAAAATAAAACAAGAAAAATCTTAGCTGTTTTAGGCAAGGGCAATAAAAACTGATAAATGGGAATTCTTTCTTTTTTTTTTATTAGATGTATATAGAGATACAATTGAGGGGGAAACATTATCAAACCATCAATAATAACCAATGTATATATACTTAGTTATCCAGGGCTAATGCCAAATCATGGATGCCCAGCTTGGGTTTCCCCTGTTGCTGTTTCCCCCAGAAGAACTCCTGCATTAAATGGGTATCTGGTGGAGGAATGACATCTGCTTCTGAGATGGTTCCCCCATATTCCCACTCTCCAGTCTCCTAGGA
>PVKS010030535.1:0-24316 GCA_004027875.1 Aplodontia rufa
TCTAACTTTTCTAAAAAGTCACTTCATGAAGTCTACAATGCTTGTTTGTACTTTTGTACAAGTGAATTGGTTTGGACATTGACTTTCTTGCCTGGTCAGCCATGCAGGTGCAGCCCTGGAGGAAAACCAAGAGCAGAGGCAAATGGGCTGTGAGATCATCAGTCCTCAGGAAGCAAATGCTGATGGGGAGGGTGTTAGGGCTCCTCCTGGCTGTGCAATTAGAGATGAGGTGAGGTTAAGGCCATCAAGTGGGTCTGGGAGTCCCTCCCTGCCTTCAGAGCTGTCTTATGATAAGTCCACATTGCAATCCTCCTGGCTTCCCATTATCCAAAGTCCATAGTCTTCCAAACACTTTCTTTCCTCAAACATTCTTCCATTCCCTCCTCCTCAAAAAAAAAAAAAAAAAAGGTAACAAATCCCTTCCCCAGATTCAATGGCTAAGACTGGAATTTTCAAAACAACTAAATATTCAGAGAGTAAAAGGGAAAAGAATCTAAGGGTATATATAAATCATCCAAACGATGCTACTTCCAAAGCACAGGGCTCCCAGTCTTTGTATGGATGACACATGGAGCCTTTTAAAAGCTGCCATCCCAACTCTCCGAGTATGCTCCCAGCACTCTGTGTCATTGTACACTGCAGCACCAGCCCCTGTAGAACCCTAAATGACCACTCCCTTCCTCCACTAGGTGGAATCAACTGGTCTTTCCTGAGTCTCATTGGAGCATAGGATTCCAAAATATTTTGTATAAATATTTATTTACAAGTTTGTCTCTCCCAATAGATTGTTTGGTTTCTAACCCCAAAAGCTATTAAGTCCTTAGAATGTGGTAGAATCTCATTAAATGTTTGTTGAATTGAAAGAATTCCAAAACCAGATGTTAAAATGGAAAGCAAGCAGACCTACTAGATTGGAAGTCCAATTCTGCTTTTTACTAGCTGGATAACTCTGGACCACTTCCTCAATCTCTCAGTGCTAATTGCCTCATCTATCAATTATGGTTACTTTATAGGATTGAGAGAAATGTAAAGTAAATGAAATCTCAGCACATAGTACATGCTTGTTAAATAAGTGTTAATTAATAAACTGGTGGCTTTCAAGATTTTTGTTTTTCAGCATTGTAATCCTTCTTTTTAAATGAAATATTTCATAGAACAATGCAAAAGCAGAACAGCTCTAACTTAGGGGAGCAGCCTCAGAGCCCCACTTGCTTAGCTACTTCCCTGTCTTGACCTAGCTCCCTCCTGCCACAGAAAACTCCAGCTCCCAGAGCATGGAGCAACGTCTTCTACCTTACAGGAGCGTGGACAACACGTAACTAGTACATGTGAGATGATTTCAAATGGCATGAAGACACAGAATTAAACAACACTACCACTAAAAAGTTTTTTAATTTTTGTGATGCTTTAAGGTAGAAATCTCAGTATAGAGCTAATATGTCTTTAGTTCCTCTCTTAGTGCCCATAAGGCTCCAATACTAAATAAGGGAGGAAAAAAATCAATGTGATGCTACCACCTTATTTTCTGGAACCCTGTCTAATTGTAGCTCATGAACCAGTGAAGCAACTCAGCAGATGGAAGTTCATTAAAAACCTGAGAATGAGTTCTAGGGAAGTCTGAGGCTACTGCTAATATGAGGAATAATGTGTCGATTACTTTCTATTGGCAGACATTGCGCTTAGTGCTGTATATGCATTACATCATTTAATCCTGCAGGGAACCCTCAGAAGCAGATACTGCTATCCATATTTTAAAGGCAAAAAAAATAAGGTTTAGAGATTGATTTGATTTGCCAAAGTCACTCTGTTAGTCTGGGGTAACTGGGATCAAACCCAGCGAGTCCAACAGCAGAGCTGGCACTCTTCATCTCTGCACCACGGTGCTACAGGCAAAAAGGGGGTGGGGTTTTAGCATGCTTCTGCACCGGGAATGCCCAATAAAATCAGGCACATAATAACAAAATCCATGCTGGGCTTTTGGTTGACTTTGAGGACCTATTAGAAAACAGAATCAACCTTTAATCATACACTGAAGAAAAGAGAAGAAGAAACTCATTGAAAGAGAGCTAGCACTCAACCAATCTCAATAATACAGTCATTTCGTTTCTGTTCTGAACCACATTGCTTCGGACTGCAGTGTGGTATCATCTTTATCAATTTAATCTTCCTTCCTTTTCTATAAGTCAGATGTCACTGGGGCAACAGGGTAGGTCCCTAACAGCAAAGATTGAGTTTGGAGTTGTTTCTGTCCCTGGAATTATAACATGGATCCTGCCTTTGTAAGTTTTTCTTATTTTGCAGACTAGCTCTTCTTATCAAATCTTAGTACTCAGAGGCTAGAGAGCGATGTAAAAACTACTGAAATATTTTCCTTGGACAGCTGCCTTCAAATCTTTGTATGATTGGCCTTTAGATCCTTCGCTGCACCCGTCCAGGACCTGGTCCCTTTGAAGTTAGTTAATCCTTGAATATGTTCCCTCAAGAGTCATGCTGAGGGGCTGGAGCAGTGGCTCAGCAATTACGATGCTTGCCTTGCATGCACAAGGATCCAGGTTTGAATCCCAGCACCTCGTACGCAATGAAGTGTCCGAGCAATGAAAGCCACACAAAAAAAACTAAAATAAAATTCTCTCTCTCTCTCTCTCTCTCTCTCTCTCATTGACCATCTGTCTTTAAAAAAAATCAGCAGGAATAATTTCCACCTTTACTGAAGTTCTAATCAATGTGTACAGAGCAGGCAACACTGAATTAGGAAACTCAGTTGGAGAAACTGTGTTCTACAGGGTGCCCCTGTCCGAGTCCGAAGTCACGGCACAGCCAGGCACTCTCCAATTCTCTCCATTGCTTCACTCTATTCCCAAGTTGCTCAGTGTCACCAGGAAAAGTCATGCAACTGCTATGCTTAGCTTGACTACAAATCCTTGTTATCTTATCTCAGCTGGGCCTTCAGTGCCACTCAGAAATATTTATTGATCCTGGATGACTCAGGTCACATTCCCCAGAGTACATTCTCCAATTGTTTCTACTTTTCTTAAGCCCCCTTGCCTGTGTCTCCTTCTTAGAAGACTGGGACCATTGACTTCCTTTCCCATTAAAAACCTCAAAAGAAGAATAGAAGAAAGATCAGTGGAATAGACAAAGGGGAGTGAAGGGAAGGGAGGAGGGATAGGATAGGGTAAGATTTACTAGTGGAATAAATTGGACCTAACTTTCCTATATACATATATGAATATAGGTTTGAAAGGGGAATATGCAATCAATTAGCAATGTTTCCCAATGTACTGATGTGGGGAGTGGGACACTGAGAGGAGCAAGTCGTAATGAGTGTAGCAAGGGGGCCAAGCATTTGCCTTTGCCATAACCAGAGGTTCTCAGTCTGAATATAAATCAGGAGATTCTGAGGGGTTCCAAAGCATTCCAGAGGCTTCATAAATCCCCTGAAATTATATGCAAATTTTGTGTCATTGTGGATTTTTTGGTGAAGAAAAACACCCATAACTTCTATCAAATTTCTAAAGGGATCTGGGACACCATACAAGATGAAGAGCCACTTCTGCAGGCAGTCTCTTAACCTGTGTTTTCCTTAGGTGGCCTTGGGGAGTTCACTGTTGGGAGAAGGAGAAAGTAAGTAACCTAGTAATTGTCAACCAACCTAACACAGGCAATATCGTCATGAAGATTCAGGAGTGTCCTTGAGAAATAGTTCGGGGAGAAACACAAGGTGCCCTTCCACTGCCCTTTGGGCTGGCTCAGCATGACCTAACTGCGTGGAGAGGAAGGGCCAACAAAATAAGAGGAATTACAGCTGCTCCCCATGAGGTGCATTTAATTCTTTAGCTCCATTGCCCAACCATCTCCTGTGCGGGTCTGCCTCAGCTTCTCTCAAAACTATTCCTTCTCTCCAGAACCCGGGAAGCCAACAAGTGCGTTACCAGAGGCTTCTTTTAGCTCTGCCCAAAGCACGGAAATGTGCAACATCTGGAATTACATATCTGGGACAGAGCGTTCAAGCCAGCTACCTTATTTCATTTCAGTGATTTGCTTCAGTCCTTTCTGTCTGTTCTTGGCCTCTTTAATTATGGTGTGTCCATCCAGATCTGTGCCTTTCTTGTTTTTTTCCCCTAAGTTTAATGGAAAATATTTCCTGTCAATATTTCTTTTGTCCTCTCTGGTGACTATAACTCTAGCCATTATGTTATCTTTAGTGAATTTCGTTTAAAAACATGGATATTACATGTTCCAAGATTGCCAATGGAGATGTTAAATAGTTAAGATTGAACATTGGGCTTTATCACATCCTCCTGAGACCTCCCAGCTTCCAGCCAAGAAACTGTATTTATATTTATTATATGCTCATGTTTCCACATTGTGCCTAAGTAGTCTACATTGGAAGTGTTTCAAGAATATGATTTCTTGAGACCAATTCAACATTTCATTAAAATTTTAATCTGTCTCCTGTTGCCCAGGGATCTGTCTAACTCATGCTTTCAAAATACCATTTAGTCTTTTCACAAAATATTTGTAATTTAGAACTTTCACTCTATGTGATTGCATGGAAAATTGCTGTACTCAAAAAAGGTCCATGTGTCTCCCCCGGCGTTGTAGGCCCTACTGTCTGATGCCCTTTCCTTTTAGAGATATGTCATCCATAGGGACATGTGCTCTGGACTCAGATGACCCAAGTTCAAATTTTAGTTATTATCCTTCCTAACTATATGATTTGGGGCAAACTAATTATCTCAGGGTCTCAGTTTCTCTATCATATAATGACTGAGAGAATTCATTTTCATGGAGGAAATTTAATGAGATAACACATGGAAAATGTGCTTGCAGAGATGTCCACATTTCTAATCCCTGGAACCTGAGAAAGGAACAGCTCAGATACGATTATTATGAAGGACCTCCAAATGGAGAGGTGATCCTGGATCATGTGAGTGGGCCAAATCTAAAAACACAGGGCCTTAAAAGTACAGAACTTTCTCTAGTTAGAGGCAGAGAAGATGCAGCAGAAGGAGAGGCCATAGAGATTCAGAACAGGAGAAGCCTCACTGCTATGGTCTGAAGGATGGAGTGGACCATGCATGAGGTCTGCAGGTGGCCTCTAGGGGGCTTCAAGGAGGCCCCAGCTAACAGCCACTGAAGCAGGAAGCAGGGAAGCAGGAAGGACCTATTTTGCCCAACCACCACAGGGAGCTTGGAAGTGAATTCTTGCTTAGAGTCTCCTGTAGGGAACACAGTCCTGCTAACACCTAGATTTTAGGCTGGAGAGACCCATGTTAGGCTTCCATCCTACAGAAACAGGTAAATTTGTGGGGGGTTTTTTGGGGGGGGGCTATTTTGTGGTTCTTAGTAACAGTAGTAATGGAAAAATGATACTGCTATCATTTGTCTGAGATTCCCCAACACACCTGCATTTTTCTTGTAGTCTTGGGAAATTCCCTTTTCTCAAGTGTCCACCTTCAAGGCCCTGTTCAAATCTCTCTCTTCCATGATGTATTTTATGGATCTTTCCATAAGAATTGATCAGCCTTGAACTTCCAGAGAATAACAGTACACCTCTTATCCCCTGGGGCATCTGCTTTCTGTTAGAGCTACTTATTACCTGTCGTCTTTCCACCAGCTCCATAGAAAGACTGTGTCATAGTCATCTATATTTTGCTCTGCACGTTTATCACATTCTCCTTTCCAAAGTAGCTGGGAGAGAAAAAGAAAATGAATGCTCACTGAAATTTTCTCTGTTGGGCCCTGTGCACATAAATTATTTTATTTAACTCTTATACAAACCCTATGGGGTAGATAAATATATACCTTTTTTTTAGAGAGAAGGACAGCGAGAGAGAGAGAGAGAGAGAGAGAGAGAGAGAATCAATTTTTATTGAGTTTTTCACATGGCTTTGGTTACTCTGCCGCTTAGTTGTGTACATGGGTGCTGGGGTTTGAACCCATGTACTCGCACATGCCAGGCAAGCACCGTAACCACCAAGCCACCACTCCAGCCCCAAATATATGCTTTTTAAATAGGTGTCTCAGTGAGACAAATTTACTCAATGTCCAAAAGTCTCTAAGAGGAAAAGCTATCATCTGACTTCTGGTGAAATCAGGTCTGCCTGATTCTATAAGTGTTGGTCTTTCCACTGTATTATGGTGTTTCTCGTAAATACCCCCTTTACTATCATCGCTTTGGTCATAATGTGACATTCATACAGCCCTTTAGAGAGCAATTCATGCTCACAGCAACCCTTTGAGGACAGTTTTATTATTCTAATTTTAAAGTTCACGCAGTCCCTGAGAGACACAATTAGGATTTGAGCTCAGGATTTCTGACTGCAAAAACACTTAAGTGTTCTTTCCACTGTGCCACAGCTAGTTCCAATCAATGTTGACGAATTAAATGTTTTGTAGCACTGGTCTTGCATGCTCTGTCTCTCTCTCTTCTAAAATTACTGTAAAGCCATATTTCTAGCATCTCTGAGTCAGATTTCAGTTATTTCTCAGTGTTGATTTTACATGCCACACCCCCTAATGCTGAATCAGCTGCAAATGACATTTGTGTCATGTTGACTTCTTCCAGATTACACACCCAGATATGGAATGAAGCAAATTCCTACATCAGTCCAACACAGGTAAGCCAACTCAAATTTCCCTTTGTTTAGGATATTTTGGTCAATTTTTAATCAATATGACTTTAAAAAACTGCAGTAAAACATACAAATGTAAAATTTGCCAATTTAACCATTTTTGGTTATACAGATCAGGGGTATTAAGTACCTTGCCATCGTTGGGTACATCACCACAATGCATTTCCAGAATATTTTCATCTTCCCCAATCAGAAACTCTACGTCCATTGAACAATAACTCCCCACTTCCCATCCTCCCAGCCCCTGACAACCACCACACTTTGCTTTGTGACTCTATGAATCTGACCACTCTAAGTATCTCATATTAAGTGGAATACTTCCATATTCTATGTTTAATATTTTTGAGGAACTGTCAGTCTGTTTTCCATAATGGCTGCACTATTTTACCAGACGTGCACGAGGACTCTCATTTCTGCTCACCAGCATGTTACTTTTTGTTTACTGATAGTAGCCCACTGCTGGTTCTATCGCATTGTGGCTTCGATTTACATCGGTAATGACCTGCGATAGTGAGCATGTTTTCAAGTATTCAGCAGCCATTTGTACACTTTCTTTGGAGAAATGTCTGTCTATGCAAGCCTTTCACCCATTTTTTAACAAAGTTGTTCAACTTTCTGCTCTTATTGTCAATGTCATTTTCAGGAAATGTTTATTTACTTTTTAATTTCAAACATGTTAATGTTAAAATTTTTAAATCACATTTAATCCTATCACCCAGAAAACCAAAAGAAGTTACTTTTATTTTTTTATTTTTAAGGAGGAGAGAGGGACAGTGAGAGAGAGAGAGAGAGAGAGAGAGAGAATCAGTTTTATTTAGTTTTTCACATGGCTTTCATTGCTTTGAGACATTCGTTGTGTACGTGGTGCTGGGGTTTGAACTTCTGTACTCCCGCTTGCCAGGCAAGCACGGTAACCACTGAGCCACCGCTCCAGCCCCAAGAAGTTACTTTTAAATTGATATGTTCCTAGAAGTAGCTTCAGGATTCTATAACTAATATCATAAAAATTAATACATTAAATGCATAATAACTTTGCTTTTTGAGGAACCTAATATTTTAAACACAATTTCTTTGATAAGATATATTTTCTTTAAAAACAACTCTATTGCATTTAATTTTTTTTAAGTCACCAGGGTCACTGGTTTAACTTCATAGTCATTTCATTACTTTTATCACCAGATGAAACAGAATCTATATTCCTCCTTGAATGTAGATCAGTTTCCAAATTCTGCCCTTAAAGCTATCTTCACTTTACACAAGTCAGCGCAAATGCCCACAATGCCCATGTGTGTTACTCCTGAAAACATATGTCTGCCTCTGCTGATTCTGCAAAGTCCTCATTGGCCAGGTGCTCTCCATAGCTCTCCATCAGAAGTTACTACAGTGTTCTCATCTTCCCTAATTTTTCATACCACTGGGGTCTGGGTTCCTTATGAACAGAAGCAAATAATAATCAATGAATGGAATTTTCTGTCATTTAGACTACTCTTTCTTCTTCTATAGAGTTTGACAATGTAGCATTTTCTGGTTTTGCAATTATGTAAAACATTTTCTTGAAATCCTCAACCTCATGCTAATGACTCCCTGATTTTTAGTATTTCCTGACCCTATTTTAGGAATATATACTATATGCTTAATAACAACAACAACAACAAAACGCTTCTGAGTGTTTGCTATGAGCCAGGCAGTGCTCTGAGCAAGTGACATAAGTTAATTTATTCATCACAACATATTTGAGATGACTTAATTATCTTTATTTTATAGAGGAGGACACACAGATAGACATATACTACCCAAAGTCACACAGCTAATAAGAGACACAGTCACAATCTGTACCCAGTCTGACTGCTAATGTCAGTTATTGGTTCACAGGACATATCAATGGCTGTAGAATATACATGAATTTTCAAATAAGTATTTAATATTTCAAGAATAAATTAGAAAGCCTGGAGTGCTGGCTCAGCAGTTATGGCGCTTGCCTGGCTTGCATGAGGACGTTGGTTCAAACCCCAGCACCACATGCACAGCAAAATGTCAGAGCAACAAAAGTCACATGAAAAACTAAATAAAATTGATTCTCTCTCTCTCTCTCTCACTGTCCCTTTCTCTCTTTAAAAAAAGAATAAATTAGAGAATGTGTTAATTTATTTAAAAAACACTCATTAAGCATGGACTCCCTGCCTCCATTATGATAGACAACATGGAGAAGGGAGTTAGTAAAGCAGTATCTACCCTGGAGCTGATCCGAGATACAGGCATTACACAACCAAATAGCAATGGAATTAACATTTGAGTAAAAGAATGTATGAAGCAGATTGCCTGTGATGCCAGAAATTATAAAATAGAGAAATAATTACAGAATCCATTTTGTCATAGTGCAAAGAACTTGTATTATAGCATGAGTACATTAGAGAATGTAATGGGGAAATCTTGATACAAAACTTCATTTAATTAATTCAGAAAATATTTATTGAGTACCTACTATGCATTGGACACTGTTCTTAGTATTGATTGTGAAAGGACTGTAAACCCACGGAATGCATTACTGGGAGAAATTATGAGATTACTTTCTCTTCAAGAACTTAAAAATATGACAGTCTGTACTCAATTATGCACAGGGACAGAAAGATGGCAATGTTGATGTAGCTAGTGATTCCAGGGTGACCTCACAGAGGGATCCATTGTAGCCCTCCCTATTGTAGTCCCCTCAAGGTACACAGGGAGGAGTCTTGAAATCATCTGAGGAGTTTACAGAAGTTCAAGACTAGGGTTCTGTGCTTTCCAAGGTCCAACCCATCCTTACACCTCACTTCCTTCCAAAACCCTTTTCTAGAGTCTTCTAGAACTAGATCTGTGATCAGCAAGCTCCCCTATATCCTGGATGCTCTGACCACTCCCTTTCCTCCTGGCTTTGTTGAAACTTGGCTCTTCCCTGGGGCCACTTCTTCCCCATTTACCTCTCAAGGCTGTGTTCTCTCTCATACCAAGGGTATGAGGTAGTGTATTTTTTTCATTCCTATTCCTGATTTAAACCATGCATCCCCCCATCCTCTCTCAAAATGAAACTCCTGCCTTCAGATTACACAAATGACTTGTAGTTGTCAAGCATCTGTTCTCCAATTCACAGTCACTCATCCTCCCTGTTGTATTTGAGGCTTTGTTTATGAGCACCAGGTCTTATATATTCTCTCCCCGCCCTTGTCATCTCCAGCTGCCTTCAACATACTTATGAACAGATTAATGAAAAGGCCTCTGTTCCTCACCTTTCTTACCTTCTCCAGCCACAAACATCCACTCTCAGGGTCACACCCTAGACCTTGTCGTTAGTGGCATCACCACCCTGATTTCAAACACCTCGCTCCCTGACAAGCACCTTATCGAAGCCTCCAGTCTGCTGGCCCTATCACTTTTCTACTGTTCCCTCACCCGTCTTCATATCCTTCTTCACCCGATTTAAACAGCCCCTCACCTGCAATCACATTTGACTCTTGCTCAACTCTCCGCTGCCCAGCAGAATTTCAGCAGTCATTGAGTGAAGTTATTGCTTTTTCTGTACCTACACTCAAGCAGCTGAAGACTCTTGGAAGCAGGGCACACAAAGCTAAACCAACTGATTTACCTTTAAATTTACCTTAAATTTATCCACACAAATCTCCACTGAACACTGCCTAGAAAACCTACTGAGCTTCCCCAGAAAATTCATTTTTCACTCCACAAGCCAACTAGCTCACATCTTTCTTTCTCCTTAAACTTCCCATATCTGTCTTCACACCTTTTCCTCCCAATTAAAGACCTTGATTTCAACTGGGAAAATGCATGCTCTCAGAGAAGAACTGTCTCAACTCACCTCCAAAAAAAGGCAGACCTATTTTCTTGGTTCCTCTCTTGTTACGATGGAGGAGCTGTCAGTTTTGTATTAATACTGAAGCCCTTCACTCGTGCTCTGACCTCCCCTGGCCCTCTTAGAGCAGTCCTTCTATTATTCCCTACATCCTCTACATCCATAGTTCTCAGAGTGTGATCTGTGAGCTCCTGGGGGTTCCTGTTCTTTCTCATCTTTTCACATCACGCCAGTGAAAAACGGGGATTTCTCACCTTCCCTCACCCCTACGTCAAATCCTTCACTAAATCTTGTCAGTTCTTTTGCTATCACAAGCTGCCATCTGAACCCTTCTCTACATCTCTAGTCTAAGTCACTATCATCTCTCCCCTGAGTTGGTATAGTCGTCACCTAACAAGTCTCATTGCCCCCTGCTCTTATCCCCCCATATCCACCTCCACACAGCAGCCAGAGTGATCACTTACAACCTGATATTAGACCCTGCTGCTCCTCCAAAGGAATCAGTTGACAGCTGTCCATGGCTCATGGAAGCACACACAAGGTGCTGGGCAAACTCCGCCTGACTCTTCATCTCTAGGCTTCTTCCATTCTCAGAGCTCAGGGCTTTACTCCTTCAATGTGCTCCAAGCCTTTTCCACCTCCTGGCTTTTGCATTCTCTAAGTCTCAACTCAAATGTATTATTCAGAGACTCCCTGACCACCATGTCTCTTTGCTTATTTATTTATCTTACAACTATTTTATTTCCCCATATCTTTTCAAATGTTTTTATTAGTGTATTATAGTTACACATAACACTAGGGTTGCTTTTGACATAATCATACGTAAATGGAATATCATTTGCCCCATTTCAGTCCCCAGTACTTCCTCTTTCTCTCCCCTACTCCTTCCCCCTTTTTACTTTACTCTATTGGTGTTCATTCTATTTATTTGCAGTTCTTTTAATTTGTGGTTTGTGGAGACATGTAAAGGTGGAATTCACTGTGGTATACGTGTGCATTATCTTAATTAGGACCATCACATCTCAAGTGTCCTTCTCAGACTACTTCCTATCTCATCACCTGACAATTTTCTTCATAACAATTATCATAATCCACAGTTGTTTATTTTTTCCTTATTTATCTTCCACCAGCCCAACTAGACCATGAACTCCTTAAAAACAGAGACTTATTTCTCTTAGTTATCCCTGGCTCTCCAGCAACAGAACAATTCTTGGCAGAAAGCAGATATTCACCAAATTATGCTAAATAAATAAAGGGGTGAATGAATAAATTTTAAATAATTATTATGTGCTATGTTCTCTTATGCGTTATCAATCTCATAAGATTGTCACCATGACAATCTTATAAGGTATTACTATTATAAGCTTCATTTGACAGATGAAATGACAGAGGTTTAGAAGAGTTATTTGCAAAGAATCACATAGCTGGTATGGACTGTATTAGTCTGCTCAGGTTGTGATTTAAACAGCAGGAATTTATTTTTCAAAATTCTAGAGATTGTACATTTTGAAGGAATTCTAGATATATAGAGGGGAGGAGGCAGGGAGGGAGGATGGTAGAGGAAAAGAGGGATATAAATACTGTATGGTATACTTTGCACCCCTGTGATTGTGAATAGTACATATGCAGGCTTTTAAAACTGGAAAATGCAAATAAATAAATAAACCAATTCTAGAGGTTAGAAGATCAAGACTGAGGCTCTAGCCAATTCTGCTCCTGGTGAGGGCTCTCTTCTTGGCTTCTTGATGATGGCTGTCTTTTCACTGTGTCTTTGTGTGGCCTTTCCCTTGTGTGCATATGTGTGTGAGAGGGAGAGAGAGAGAGAGATGAAAGAGAGCAATGAAAGAGAGAAAGAGAGAAAAGAGAGAGAGGTGCAGAGACAGATCAAATTCTCTAGTGTCTTTACTTAGAGGGATACTAATCTTATCAGATCAGGGCCCAATTTCCTGACCTCATTTAATTTTTTTTTTTTTTAGAAAGAGGGACACTGAGAGAGAGAGAGAAAGAGAGAGAGAGAATCAATTTTATTTAGTTTTTCATGTGGCTTTCGTTGTTATGACACTTTGTTGTATATGTCTTGCTGGGGTTTGAACCTGCATACTTGCGCATGCCAGGCAAGCACGGTTATCTCCAAGCCACTTCTCCAGCCCTTATTTTATCTTAATTACTTCTCTAGAGGCATCATCTTGGAAAACAGCTACACTGGGGGTTAAAGTATCAACATATAAACTGTTGAGGATGGGCAATCCATATGGTCAGTCCATAAAACCTATAGAGTCAGGATTCAAATCCAGACTTTTCCAGCTCCAAAGTTCATATTCTTAATTTTCAAGTCATGGTTTTCTATTCCTTTGGGTCCCCAGCTCTACCCTGAACCTCTGCACTCTGGGTTTCATACATTGCTCAGGGATTGCCTGTCTGGTTCTCTCACGGCACACACCCTCATTGGGGTCAGGAGCTCACGGTGCAAAGTTGACTCCACTCTTTATTACGTTGGTGACGTGGAGTCGATAACCTAACAACTCTCTGTGTGCCTAAGCGTCTCCATCAGTGAAACGTGGACAGTAACAGATAATACTTTTAGGAGCTTTTTTCCGTTGGTGAAGGAGAAGAAAGCAGTCCTGGGGCAAGTCTGCTGAATGCTTTGGAGAAGATACATTGTGTGATTCCAGCGTTTGTTGTTATGAATTTTTCCCTGAGTAATGCTGACAGCTGTGTGGATGGGGATGGGAAAAACTGCTTCAAGGCCAGGGTGGTGACACAGCCTGTGGGAAAGGCCCTGTCCTGCGCATGGCTGATATGTTCCTCTTTTTCCTCTGGTTGAATCACAGTGTTTTGTTCTGTTTGAATGAGGATTTTTGTTTATTTGTTTTATTTTTTGCTCATTTTCTCTACACACAGCCTGGGAGGAATTACCCTAAGAGGATCATTCCAGCATTCCAGCCTGATCCACTGAGACGGGTGTTGCTCTGTCTGGAAGTTCTCAAGCATGGAATTTATCCACTTGGGATGGATGGACACATGAAGGTAGCCTAAATAATAATAATAATAATATTAGTTAGGCACCATTCTAAAAACTATATAAATTTTAATGTCCTTACTTTTCACAATAACCATACCTAGAAGTAGATGTAGGTAGGAGCTGTAATACAGTCAGCCCTCCATATCCATTGATTCTTCTCCTTATCCTTAAATTCAACCAGCTGTGGATGGAAGATAATAAAAGACAAAAATTGCATTAGTGCTGAACATGTACATATTTTTCTTGTCATTATTCACTTAAAAACATAGTATGACAACAATTAACAGCATTTATGTTGTACTAGGTGTTATAAGTAATTTAGAAATGATTTAAAGCACACAGGAGGATGTGCATAGGTCATAGGCAAATACCATGCCATTTTTATATAAAGGACTTGTGTATCTGCAGACTGATCTTCACAGAGGATCTTGAAACCAATTTCCCATGGATACTGCCAGATAATAATATCAATCCCATAGCCAGTAAGCAGCCAAGCTGGGATCTGAACAAAGAGACTTTGACTCTAAAGCCCATGGTCTGAATCACAACAACACAAAATATGTGGCTCCTCTCTACAGTGTTATGCTAAAAGATGGGGCCATTCTAAAACACCAGGAAAGGACATGCTGTGCTTTATGCTGGGGGCAGGGAAAAGGAGTGCTATTCTGGGAACAGAGGCCAAAGCCAGATGTCCATGGATCTGCAGTCACCATTTAAGTTTGGGTTGGTGCCTCTCCTAGGGCTTCCAATCCAACCTGTCCTTTCTTTCTCTCAGGGAACAAACCCGTCTGAGTTGTCTCTGTGAGCTCAAAAATCTCCAGGGGGCAGTGAGTTCCTCCAGAACATCCAAGTGTCTAAATCAACTAAGGGGGCCCTCAACAAACAGTGGTCTACAACAGGAGGGCAGGATATGGACCATGACCTGAGCTATAATAATCCTGGATCCTAAAATAATGAATGCACTTATAGTATACATACTCATGAATTTGAAGATGAAATAGGTTGGGAAACTCCATAATAAGCACTTATGCAAATGTTTTTGAATATTTCTCTCTCTTTTTTTTTTTTTATCTTTGTATGTTTCCCTTAGCACAGGATGAGGGCCTCAAACCAGAACCACCAAGCCAATCTGCTGGTTGGGGCACACCTGTAGTCCCAGCCCCCAGGAGGCTGAGGCAGAAGATCACTTGAGCTCAGGAGTTTTAGGCCAGTCTGAACAACAGAGTGAGACCCCATTTCAAAACAAAAAACAAAACAAAATAAAAAAAAAAAAACAGGTGAAAAACTTGAATCATCTGAGGAGTGTGGTAAGAACATATTTTCTCAGGCCTCCAAATACAGATCCTGAATCAGTTATTTCATGTGGTTTTTTTAGAAACATTTTATTAGAATACAATGTGACATCAGAAAAGTACACGTATCATAAATGAATCTTCACAAATTGAATGTACCTATGTACCCAGAACCTAGAATAAAAACCCTTAGGACATTTGGGGGAGTTTTGAATAAACAATCCTGATAATTCTCATACAAGCCCCTCAAACACTGAGAAACATTGCAGGAGTGATTGTGCTGAAACTAAAAGTGGAGACACTTGTGTGTGCATCTTGGAGGAAAACAAAGTCAAGAGAGCTGGGGGTAACTGTCCATCAGGATCCCTAGGACAGAGTGGTGGCATTGGTCTGGGGGTGGAAAGTGGAGAAGGCTGATAGGGTCACCAACTGGCTTTCTGCGTCCAAGACAAGCAGAGCTCATGAATTCCCAACACTTAAATAGGACTTCCAGTGTTAGTTGCCGGAGACAGGCCTGTAGATTATTAAGCCACTAAAGCAAACAAGCTGCCAGAGCTACAACAGAGGGACTAATGGCCCTTAGTCACAGAGTCACATGTTTCCAAAAGGATGCATCTATAGGTGCCACCTGAACCAGACCGGATCAATATCTTCAGAGATTCACTCAGTCTTTCTTTCTCTCTCTGACCCTGTCTCTCTCTCTCTCTCTCTCTCTCTTTGCCTCTCCTCTTCCCTTCCTCCTGGGCCCATGAGCACATACCCACACACACAACCTAAGACTTGCCTTGGAATGAATGTTCTTTCCCATGATCTAATTAAGGTATTGTACTATGGGTCAGACTTGCTTTGATTCTTGAAGTACCTCTTTTTACTCCTACTTTTCCTTTCTTCAAATTATTTTTGATTACTGATATTTAGACTTAAGATAACACTAGAAGTTGTGAACCTGACCCTATATAAAAATTAAAAATTTGGATGGTGAAAAACAAGAGACTGAGTGATCCTGGTTCTCTTAATCACCCATGAGATTCTCCCAACACTGAAATCAACGGGAGTATTCCAACCCACATCTAAGTTTTACCCCAGTATTAGAAATCCTCCAGAACCCAGACTTTTGCAAGTACAGATATAGAAATGGAGAAAGGAAGGAGTCATTTTGGCATTGGACCTTAAACAGTTTCTCTAATTTTCTAATGTTTAAATTGCAATCAATCTCTCCAACTTCTTCTTTTTTTTTTTTTTTTTTTTGAGTGTTGTATATTTAACAGAAGATTGGAATTTTTTTTGTTTGTTTGTTTATAGGTTTGGCTCCTGAATTCTTTCCTCAGAGTTTTTTTTTTTCCTGTGGGAAAAGAGTTGGAAGTACTTCAAACTAAGTTTGGAAAGAGGTTCCTGGACCCTCTGCAGATTTAAGATAAATAACGTGAGCAAGATTTCTACACGACTCCTTCTCTCCCAGTCAGTCAGTAACCAAACTGATAGTCTTCATCCAGTGGTCCTATGGAGAGCTCAAGTGGGCTAGCCCACTTGTGAAGAAGTCACAGATGGGAACCTTTCACATTTTACTGTTCGTTCATTCAGCAAATTGCTGACTGTGCACTCTACGTCAGGCATTATGGCTGGTTCTGATCAAAAAATGCAAGCTTTTTTCCTGTCTGTGATTTTAAATCTCTTGGTAGGCGCACTGTAACAAGAGACTGGAATATAGATCTCTTAAATCATTTTACGTCACTGCCACCTATCCTCAGTCTTCTAGTGCCCAATGTTGCATAATTTAGGAAAAGGTGATTCTTTCCCACCCTGGGTCTTTTATCAGTGTTGTTAACATCTATGCTTGTTTTGGGATGACTCGTCCAAAACTAATGAGAGCCAAGAGGTCCTCTAGGTTTTGCAAATCCACCTGACTTATTGCAGCAAGCCCACAGCCTCACCCCAACTGTTGATTACAGGACCTGTTTATTTTAACAGGACAACAAGCTAACCAGACCACCATACCTGTCTGCTTTGCAGAATCAAAAAATACTACTCTCTTGTCTTTTCTAATTTTCAAACTTTTGATCTCATTCCAAATTATGCATTTCATCAGTCTTAACCAGCACGATGATGGTCATTATGGAAAATTCAAACAGTGGCTCTGCTATGTGTTTAAAAATATGCACATAGCAGTGTGGTTTTGGTAACAACTCGATTCAGGCTGCATTTGTGCCTTTAACACTGTTCAAGTTGGCACTTCTTTCAACAGTCACAATACAAAAGTCTCACAATGAAATTCAACATTTTTCTTTAATGCAATTCAGGTGTGTGTACCTGGCTTTAAGGGATATCTAGTATATGAAAATGGATGTACACTCATCCAATCAGGAGCAAGAGATTCACTTTACAGAATTATTCTTTACCAAAGAAGTTTTCAGTATTCTCTGAAATAGCAAAGTTTTCCTAGTATACTTCAGTAATTTGTAAAATTTTAATTTGAATACACAGTTTAGACATCACATGCGGTGTGTAAAGAGAAGACTGCTCAGGTCAGGGAGATGGACCACGTCATTTTTTGAGCTGTTATCCCATTTCAAATGGAATCCAAATGACTTAATAACATTTCTTTGACATCCAGTGCCCTACTTAGATGATTCTAAAGAAAAGCTGCTTTAAGATATAGGTTAATAGTTGCTCCTTTTCCAGCCCTCTCAGACACCCTCCTTTCACAGACTTGAAATCTTTCTAGAATTTATACGGTAGTTGCACTGCCCAACTTGAACACTGTCATAGAAATGTCTTTGGTTTTCTTAATTGTATGTGTTTGGCTCAGTGTCAAATGCTCAAGAAAGTTGTCCCAGAAAATTATGGCAGTTGATGCAATGCAATGAGGAGCTGTCACTTCTCAGAATCAGTGTCTTTTGATTAACAAGAATACATCTAAATGAGATCTGATTTGGGTCATAGGGGAGTATTTTACAGTAGCCTATAGTTAGGCTATCTTCATGGACAAATTATTAAATTATTAACAGGCAATAAAAGACCAGACACAGGTCAAAGCTGGCCAGCGATGATCTCTTATAATCAGAGGGTTTATTTCAGGGATGTGCAGAGACTATGGCCAACGGGAATCAGGTCCAGGATGTTTGTTGGAACTAATGAAGAAGAAAAACTTTATCTTCTGCCAGATTTAATTCTCAGAAAATGTAAGTTAGAGTCTTCTGGGAGTTGCCTTTTAAAAAAAAACTAGAGAAGAAGAAGAAAAACTGATAGTGGAGATGTCCAAGTCTAGATGAATTATTATTAAACCCTGGGATTTAACAGTTCTGAGTCTACATATAATTTCAGGATTTTTCAGTTAAGCAAATGTGTAAGCAAATTCTTCAGATAAGTTTGGGTTGACTTTTTATCATTTCTAAATGAAAAATTCCTGATTCCCCATCCCTAACTGGTTTTTACATCAATCACTAAAGACCTATACTTTCTCCCTCCTAAATATCTCATATCCCCCTTGTCATCTTCATCTCTATAGGTTGTAATCTCTGTCTTTCCAACTTTTTGTTTTCTTCTATATCTCTCTCCCCACCACCACCTCACTTCCTCTCCACCCCCTCCCCCCACAATCTATACTGGAGGATTTTGCATTCTGGTTAGGTATTCAAGTCTTCTGAGAAAGCTGGATGTAAATCCCAGGTGCATTTGCTATTCTCATTTGCTCTTCCAACCTGTAGATCAAATGATACCTTGTCCAGGAAGTCTTTCTGCTTCATAACTGGGAATCCAGTCTTTGAATTCTGAGCTCTGACAGCCCTTGCCTCTTTATGCCTAAGGACTTTACTTATTGCTTCCTCTTATCTTTTTACATTTTATTATAGCTAGTTGTAGACATGTTCTATCTAGTCTCCCTTCTATAACTATTGTCTGCTGGCCATTTTTCTTCAGTAGGGGCTGCTTTAGATTCACTCTTGTGTGTACCCATTCCCTCTCCTTCCATCTAATATCCCATGCATGATTATTGAATTGCTATAAATGAAGGTTGTTTAACCGATTTTTTCTGAAACTTGCTTTTTGGAAAATATTTTTTAAAAGCCTTATAAGTTACTTTTCCTATTGACCTATCCTAACTTTAAATAAAATTCGTGAGGACGCTTGAAAACTGGCTTTCTAAAGTACTAAATTTCATGCATCCCCCTAATTTGCTTTATAAATTCCAAGCACACAAGTAAAACTTAGGTGAATTTTTGGCAAAGCTCTTACAAATTCTAAATTGTTCTGCTGATGAGATCAAGTGCCACATGTACGTGTAACTGGAAGTGTCTCATGACCAATAGTTCCCTCAATCATGTTAATAGGAGCAATAACATGCATTTAGGTGCTGTGCTACAGCTTACAAAATGCTGCTACAGACATTCCTTCATTGCTGTTTCACAACAGCCCTGTGAGATCAGTAGGTTAGAAATCATCAGCCCTGTTCTACCAATAAGGAAAAGGTAAGGTCCAAGAGAGGCTGAGCAACTAGTGAGTTTCCATAACTAAGTAGATGACAAAACTAGGAATAAACACTGAGCTTTCTGACCCTTAGTCCCAATTATTCTATACTACTTACCTCGGGCTAAGGTAATTTCATTTCCTTTCTGTAAATTGCTTTAGCAAAGGATTTGTGACCATTGAATTCCAACAACTGCAAAATGAGGAGTGGATTGGAGAGTGGGATGATTTTCTTGCTCCTATGAGACATACAGAAAGAAACCCCCTTTTTATTTCTTCTGGAAATAATTGCATAAAATATTTGCTTGTTATTTCTCCCTCCATCTTATCACAAATCTGAGAGGAACACAATACAGAAGAGGAACAGTCCAACAAAGCAAAAATGGAGTCATCTTGTCCTTGAACTTCTTGATGCATGAAACGGTTTATTTCCTTATTATTGTTTAAGGCTTTGCAAGCTGGGGTTTCCTATTACCTGCATGTAATCTTAACACAAACACCATTGAAAACTTTATGATACATAGACTTGAGGTAATGAGTCCTTGGTTTCAATCACCTCTCTAATACTTCTAACTGAGAATGGTAACTTCGATGCCCCAAACAGTTAAGTAACATTAAAAAGTAAAATATTAATAAGTTAAAAAAGGGATATGGCTTGCTACTTCTCAGGGTTGTTGGATCAAATGCGATAAGTAGCAGAAGTGTCTGGCATGTGATAAATTATAAGTGGCATCACTGTTAAGATGGTCTCCAACTATATCCAAGCTGTAAGACCTTATTTAAACATATTTCTTAAACCATAACTTCACACAAAGTGATTTTATTGAGTCACTCATCCTTTTACCTCCAGTCAGGAAGGTATTAGAGGGTTGATTGTTAGATCAAGAATACCCAACCTCCGAGTGAACTTCTCTTCCTTGAGGCCTGGAGATCATTGCACAGGGTTGGGCAGGGAATGGAAGTTGATAATAAACTTATGGATTGGAGCTGGGGCTAGGGGGCTGCTACCAAGACTGGAATTTGCCTTGAAGTCAGCAATCTACCCTTCAAAGAATAGCGTAACAAATCAAAGTTTGTCATTTATTTGTTTTCAATTTTCTAGCAGGAAGGTTTTTAAAGATTTAATAGTCCAATTTTATTGCACTGTAAAAGAGAGGAAAAAAGGAACTACCATCTCTTGTCCCAAAAGAGATGATGAGTTAGATAACCTCACTTTACCAATATGCTATTTAGCTATTTATAATAGTCTTCCTCACCCATGGGGGATGTGTTCCAAGACCCTCGGTGAATGCCTAAAATTTCATATAGTACTAAATCTTATATATACGTTATATTTTTTCTGTATATACATAACATGAAAAAGTTTAATTTAAAATTAGGCTCAGTAGGAGAGTAACAAAATAATAGAAAGTGCTACTTTATAATGATATGCTATAATATAAGTTATGTAAATATGGAATCTCTCTCTCAAAATATCTAATTAAATTTTTACTTTTTCACTTAAAGGAAGCACTTTACAGCTTCTCTTTGGCATGTCCAAGCATCACTTCTCTCGAACTTTGGGACCATTATTAAGTAAAGTAAGGATTATTTAGTGTGAGTACTGTGATACTGCAACAGTCGACCAGAGAACTGAACGGTCTAGTTAGCGATCAATGGGCAGGCAGCATATAGAGCACAGATACACCAAACAAAGAGATGATTAATGGCCTAGACAGGACAGAGTAGCACAGCACAAGATTGACTCATGCTTCTTAGGAATAGCAAATGATTCAAAACTCAAAAATTATTTATATCTGGAATTTTCTATTCAATATTTTTGGACCTCATTTAACTGTGAATAATTGAAACTTCAGAAAGCAAAACAATACTGTGGATAAAGAGAGGCTACTATATACAACTGTGAGGTTATAATAGTTTAGACTTCCTAGGTCTTTCTGGATGGGAACCAGGTGATTTTTATTTCATTATTAAAATTTAAAAAGTAGCATGTCATCTTGAAATGGTGTCACATTGCTAGGAAGAACTCATTTTTATTGTCAGCATAATCCTCAAAAACACTCTGTCATGTATTTGTCCTCTGATCGAATAAATCCACATCTTGCCTGGAGATGATGCCCCACTCTGGGTATATAAAGTTGCCCAAACAGGACCCAGTCAGCCTTGGGTAAAGGAACAAAATCTGTATGCTATAGGAAATGCTAGAAAATCCAAGATCGGGTCCTCTAGGAAAGCATGAGGCTCGTGGGCATAGTGACTTCAGAGCTGTATATTAACAGTTTGGTTTACGTCTTGACTTCGAGCGGGCAGGAACAATAATGTGACCAACTACTTACAGATTCCACAGGATCTAGAGCTACGTGTTCTCACTAATTTTAGTCTGCCGGAAACCCGAATAAGAAAGTCACTCCTCCTTGAAGGAAGTCCCCACCTGCAGCTGCTGGTGTCAATACTGGAATCTCCTCTCAGGGTGACCTTGGTTGCCTCTGTCAGGGTGACAAACTCTTCAGAGCTGAATGTCTCCCTCCTCTAGGAGCACGGGGGCCAGAGCTGCAGGTCAAGACCTGCCTTTATGTGGTAAGTCCCTGCTCACTCCCCCAGCCCCTAGGAGACCCTGTCTTTTGAATCAGTGCAGCAACTCAGAGGGCCTCTCCTGTATCAGGTAGAAGAGGAGCTGCCCCTCCCCAGTGTTCTGAAGTGCTTTGAAGTGAACAGAACACTGATGATTATTCTTGTGGTTTCCCTAATCTGTGTGCTGAAGGCAGCAGGAACCAGGTGCTCCTGTGTTTGAAATAAAACAGGTTACTCCTCTGAAAGAGCAGGAAATAAATTGCTTATATAGATACAAATCCTGCTACCCTTGGGCTGGCCACCTTTAACTCACTTCCAAAAATGTGATGAATCGCTGTGGTTCCTTAATGGCTATGGGTGCTCATCGTGGCCAGCATATGTTTGGTGGCTCTCACCTCCACAGAAGCAAAGGGAAGCCCGAGGCCTCAGACTGTGTCTAAGAAGTACCAGAGCACTCTGCTGAAAACTAAGAACAGTCTCAAGTTGAGTTCATCCTAGCCTGCTTTCAATGTCAGATTGGTTTGTGATTTCAATCAACACAGACAAATGAGCTTCCCCTTTGCCTCCACAGCTCCCGTGGTCTAATCGATGGCCTCCGCCTGCTCCGGCTCCTCTGTGCTTTTATACGAGCAGTTTTTCATAGAGTTTTTGAAATAATAAAAAAAAAAAATAATGAGTAGCTGAAATAATTTGAGAATCAGCTACTGTATATGTTAATATTTTGATGCATTTTCTAATCTAATCTCTATAACCCTGGGAGGAGGATACTGTTCACTGCTAGTTTGCAAAAGCCCTCCCAGTGTCCCTGCTCTTCTGTCTGCCTCCCTCACTACAATGCTCCACCCTTTGCTGCCCTGCTCTGTGCAGAGGAGACTGATCCTTACAGACAACATAACCTGGCTCCCTAGTGAGCTGATTTTGGTAGGCCTCTGGAGTTCACAGGGTGGCCAGAGAAGAGGTCAGAGTATTTCTTTTCCACTTCCTCTCTCCTTAGGGACCAATTTCTTGCCGCAACTGTATCACTCTGCGGACTGCTCAGAAATGGCTGGCAGGTCTCTCTCCCTGGTGCTCAGACCCTCTGGGCTCTGTACAGGGTTTTTCATTCCTTCTACCCACTATGACTAGATGCTAGGTGCCTATCTGTCCTTGTTTCTTCCCTCAACTCTGTCCTCACATCCATTAGGAGCCACTTCATTGAAGTCTCTTCATGCAAGTCAATCTGGAATGAATTGTGTTCCTGCAAAGCCCTTCACAGATATACTTACCCTAAAAGAGTGTAAACCAGAGATGCCAACTTGGTATACTATATTAGGGGAGAGAACATGTGCACTGATGCAAAGAAAAACAATATAAAAGCCACAAGAAGTTGTAGAAATTGCTATGGGAAATCAAAGGCCAATAAAAATACTTTCTAGAGGATGTGACATTGTGTTAGGCCTACAATGCATAGAACCTAGACAAGTGGACATGAAGGAGAGTCTCAAGTATGAACAAAGATAACCAGGCAAAGAAGCAGACCACATTTGGGAACAGAAGTGGCACAGTCCCAGAAGTGGAGAAGTGTGTTCTTTAAGATGCCACTGGCTTAAATGTTTCTACCATATGGGGGGAAAAAAGATTCTACCCTCACATAAGAGTGGGCAACTTTGAGATATTGGAGCTTAACCAGATTTCTAGACTCAGGATTTCACAGAGCATTTGACAGGCTAATGTACATATTTAACCAATCTTTTTTTATTTAATCTGTTAACATCTTCAGAAGTGTGGAAGGAAATAGAGTTTGGGAGATGCATATTATCCAATAAGAGTCTATGACCCTGTGGAACTCCCTGGTAGAGCAATTCAAAACGCACATGGCAGCCAAATTCAGAGCCTACACCAAAGTATTCTGCAGGAAGTCAATCAGAATGTCACAAGTCACAGACAGATGGCACCTAGAATGCCATCACATAGCCATAGCATGAGTTGTGAAATGTGGCTAGCAAGCCAAGTGGAAATCGAGTTATTTTCTTGATATGATCCGTAAGAAAACAACCGTGCACAGATGTCAAATAGAAGTTTAGTTTTATGTCCTGGAAAATAGTGAAACTCCAGTGGTAAAATTTCATGTGTAGTATGCCCTGCTCCTAGAGGCAAGCAAGTCCATTATGACAGATCTGATATTTAAACTAATTATAATTTTGCTTATTAATTCAATCACTCATTATATAAAAATTAATTGAGCTTTTATTAGGAGCTTCCTGTTATACTATAGAGGAAAACAAAACAGAGTCCCTGCTCATAAGTTGCTCTGGGCCACTTCGTGAGTTTGAGCACATAAGTAAGCACATAGTCACAACACAAGATAACATTTTCATGTATTCTCCAAAAACAGAGAATGAACTTACACATCTAGCACTGAAGGGTTTAGAAGCCTTCAGAAAAGAGTTGATATTTGAGATTGAATCATGAATAGAATTTGCCAGAAGGAAAAGGAGGAAACCTCATGAAA
>PVKS010030536.1:0-24290 GCA_004027875.1 Aplodontia rufa
ATACATTCACTTCCTGGAACTTGGTAAATATTTGTTTTGAAAGTAATCTCCACAGTCTTTTCATGTGACTTTTATCACTATTGGATTGCAGAGCAATTTGTAACAATAAAGATTTCATTTGCCTTCAATATTTTTCTTAACATTGTGATTTCTGGCATTTAACTTCCTGTCTGCTCTAACATATGCACAAACCCACATACACACATATAATAGTTAATTTTTGCAAGTCTGAAATAAATTTCTTAAATTCCATACATACCACGTTTAAATATAAATTAACACCAAAATGATAAATGTCTCTAATCTCTACTCAATTTGTTATTATTTCCCTTATTAGTATGGATACATTCTCTCTTAATGTTTGCATATTGCCCCAGAAAAAAATGATAGTTGGTGTTGTTTCAGCAATATTTGGAGTAATGGAACATTTCCAAATTGAAATGTTCATCATAGCTGTACTTTCCATCAGGAAAGTCCCAGCATGTTCCAGATAAAACCCTAGAGACAAGCTATCTGAAGTTCCTTGGTTATCTACTATCAGACTGAATGCTTTACAACTAATTGGCTGACAGGATAAGTTTTTCTCACCAAGAGTCCAAAGAAGAGATTTTACTATATCTATTCAGAAACAAATTCCAAGTCAAATTGTTAACTATCTAAAGAATTTTTGTTTATTTTTTAAATTTATTTTGTTTCTTATTTCTTTGGTGCCAGATGGAAAAACATTGTAAACCTAAAAATTCACTGGAGAAAAGGTAATTGCAAAAGAAACATAAAACTGGGTTATCTCTTACACATAAACAAATTACAAGTATAAAAGAGAAGCAGACCACACATTAATCCAAACATGTAAAAATAATATATACCCAACATTTATGTTAAAAATATTTATGTAAAATAATAATAAATTTGGAGTTAAAGAAAAACTAAATAAGTGTTATCCCATATATTACTACAGAGGTATAAATCCACATGGTCTTTTTGAAGGACAAGTTGGCATATGCATATTAAACACTGTGAATGATGTTTGTACTCTCTTACTTAATTTAACTTCTAGAAATTTACTTAAATAGAGATAAGCAAAAGATAATCTAAAAGTGTTTTATTTTAATTACAGTGGCATTTATAATAGCAAAGCCTTCTAAACACTCAATAATAAAATATTACTACAGACATAAAATGCAGTGCAACTACTTATTGGCAACTGCAAAAGAACATTTAGTGATATGAGAAAATGATCACTATCTGCTCATTGAGGTAATAGAAGCCATAAAATAGAATAAACACGACCTTAATTTTATGTCTCTTAGTTTTATATCTATCCCTGTGTGTCTGTCTGACAAATACATAAACGGAAAAATAGAATATGCAAACAAAGGTTTAAAGCTGAGTAGTAAAATAATGGGTAATTTAAAAAATATTGTTTTTTGTGCTTTTTTCTTTCTTTCTTTTTTTTTTTTTTTTTTTGGTATTGACCGATTTTCCACAATGAACAATTCAAGAAAACAATGAGAAAAAATATAATTGCCCAAAAAAAGGAAATTTTACTTCTTATTCAGGTGTACTTTCTGGTATCTAGAGTAACACTACCAAGAACAACGAAAATGATGCTCCTACAAGAGGATAAAGGACTCAATGCATTTAGGAATGAAGAAAATGGCATTAGTTCTCCACCTGACAAATGGAACCATACAAAGCAGTGATACTAAAACCTAATACCATTCAATTAAAAATAGCTTCCCTCCCACCACTCAGATCTATTCCCAAGAGAACAGGCAAATCACCCTAAAAAACCCAGAGACTTGGAGAAAATTACTGTCATAGTAAAGTAAGTACCAAGGTGGCTAGGAGTCCCTATGTAAACTCTCTAAGTTCTTTGTACATCTATAAAATGGAGAATAATATCATTATTGATCCTAGACACAGTATTGTAGTCAAAACAGATGTTCATTTCTCAGATGTTGCTACTCTTCTTACATCCACAACAAAGATTCAAGTTGTACTTTACAACAGCTTGACACATAGTTCCCATAATCTAGTGTATTGCATGCTATGGCTTTGTTTTTTTGTGTCTATTTGTTTTTGGCTGTTTCTAACCTATTAAACAAGCACTTAGGCAGACTTAAAGAGTTAAAGTTAAACTAATAGCTTTGCATATGAAGCTATGACTATAATTTCTGGAATAAACAAGTATCAATCAACAACTATTTATGGAGCTTTTTCCACATTCCAAGAATTCTGTCAAGTACTTGCTGACAAAACATTTCCCAGATCATATATAAGATACAGAAGTTGTGTTTTCCATAAACTTAACCTAATGATAACTACTGAATATTTGTGATTATGGATAATTAGCTAACCCTTACATTTGTCTTGTGAATTTAATTTCTTTACTAAATCACTGAAAATAGTTTATTCCTTTCTAATACCATTTTTATAAATTTTACTTTTTTTATTTTTTGGTACAAGGGATTGAACCCAGAGGCACTTAACCACTGAGCTACATCCCAGCCGTTTATACTTATTTTATTTGAAATGATCTCACTAAATTGCTGATGTTGACTTTGAACTTGGCAATCCTCCTGCCTCAGCTTCCCAAGTTGCTGGGATTACAGGTATATGTCACTACCTCCCGTAAGTTTTGCTTTTTTATTGTGGTCAAGTATACTAAGCAGAAAACTTACCATTTTAACCATGTTTAGGTATACATTCAGTGGCATTAAGTTGTGGGCCATTACTGCTATCCATCTTCAGAATGACTCATCTTCCCAAAACAAAACTATACCTCCTTCCCCTGCAGCATTCTATTTTCTGCCTATAAATCAGACTGCTCCAGGTACCTCATGTAAGTACCATAGTTTTCTGTTGCACCTGGGTTTATTTCAATTAGCATAACATCTTCAAGATGCATCCATGTTGTAGCAGATATCAGAAATTTCATTCCTTTTCGATACTAAGTATATTGTGTTCTATGTCTATACCACATTTCCACTCATCTATTGATTGACACAGGTTGTTTCCAATTTTGGGGAAGTGTGAATACTGTTATACTGTATAATTTGGCATACAAATATCAGTTGGAGTTTTCAGTTTTGAGGGACATATACTCAGGTATCAAATCGCTGAAGGAGTTTTCTTTTAAAAGCAAATTTCAGGGGCTGGAGCGGTGGCTCAGCAGTTAAGGCGCTTGCCTGGCACGCGCGAGTACGTGAGTTCAACACAACAAAGCCTCAGAGGAACAAAGGCCACATGAAAAACGAAATAAAATTGATTCTCTCTTTCTCTCTCTCTCTCTCACTGTCCCCTCTTTCTTTAAAAAAAAAATTCAATAAACAAGTCTTTTGATGTTTACAAAATTATCATCAAATTCAGTCTCCATATTGTTTTGAGCAGCAAAAGAATTGTTTTAATTTCTTTCATTGTATACTTTAAAAACCCAAGTTAACAGTAAAAGTACTATTTGTCTCTATGACTTAAAAGTATTATTCATAGCTACACTTATGACTTAAGGTAAATCTCCCAATAATGTCAGTGCTTTAACCAGTTTTTCCCAGTTTTACTCTTTGGTAATGTCATCCTTAAATACTCATCCTGTCCCACTTCTAGCTTCTGCTAGCTTCTGATGTTGTCAGCCACACTCCTGTCCTCACAGGCTGTTATGTTCCCTCAAATGGTTCACACATTCTTATCTTCCACTTTCCAGATAACACATACATATTTTAACAATGTAACCACCATCTCTCACTCCTGCTGTCAAGATAATAGTTACTTAACAGGAAGAATTCCAGCTAAATGGAATAAAAACAGAGCAACATGCTTACAATGAAATTATGACCCTCTCCCAACACAACATTTGATTTGATATGATCTTATAAAACACATGGAGCACATTTGGCCTATAATACAAATGTTATGACCTGTTACTTGGTGGTGTCAAAAAAGTATTCCAGTACACCTTTGAAAAATGATCATTCTTTGCACTTTTTAAAATTATGTAAATATAAGTAAGGCATTTTATCTCTATTGTGAGTGAAAATAGAATCTAGAGTCACAAAGCAATCATTTTTAATTCTTAACTGTGAATTACTGACCACTTGTGAAGAGAAATGTAGTTTCTTTGAAAAGAGAGTTATTATGCCTTGCATGTGATCCATAACTTTGAGACACCAGTGGCATGATTGTTATTAAAGTCTTTCTGACAAAGTAAAGACCATAATAACTCACTGCCACCTTCATCAAAGCCGATGAGTTATAAAGTGTATGAAGAGTAATTACCCTTTAAATAAAGTATGTGGGCAGTTTCTTATTATAAATTTTTATTTCAATACATAAATTGTCACACCTTGTTAACAAACAATTTAAAGCAGGCTGAATTATGTGATTAAATTATAAAAGAAAATTACTTCTTATTTGTTCATTTCTCATATAAGACATCAAACATATGATTTCTGTTACTAGAATCCAGTGATCACTGAAGTGAACCGGAGCTGTATAAGTGCAAATTAACTGAAATAGCACTTTCCTTAACTATTTTTACAGTGAGGAAGAGTAAGACTCTTCACAGATGTGACATGATTTTAGTTAAACAAACACAAATAAATCTATTTTACCAAATCTGCCAACAATGATAGTAGCAACTGGAATCTATCGTTCATCTACCATTTAATAAATCCCAACCAACATACTCACTATGCAAGCTAAATCATTAAAGAATCTCTAACTCTTTTAATGGGGGCTATAAGTAAGAACTGAAAATATCCAACATTTCCTGAGAATAGATAACATTATTTTTTAAATCTCTGTGAAGTCCTATAATTGTTTAACTTTTCCATTCATTCACCAAGGCACCCATGCCTCTGAAGTAGCTATAGGCACCGCAGCAGTATTATGAAATACAGATTTCCTTACTGAGAGTTGCACAATAGTTCTCTCTCAGTAGTACAACTGATTGGGGTCCTGTTCATGCTTCGTGTTAAGTACTTAAAGGATAGAGCAGCATATTTTACTGAGGCCAGGAAATCTGTCCTAACCACAGGCCAGCTTCAGAACTTAAGAACTCCAAGTAGCACAGGATAGTGGTAGCTATATTTAGAACTTGACTGGATTTTGCCCAAGTCATAAAGCTGTGTGGGTCTAGTGGGGCCTAGAAATACAAATACCAAGAATTATATCTATTCCTCTTCTGCCGGCTCCCCACCCCCACTGAAATTGGTTGACAAAACGATTGTGAAACTGTTTTGAGAATGAATGAAATATTGAAGATAATATTTTATTGTTAATATAATATTGTTCCTGGCCTTTCCATCACCATGATTTGGATACTAAGGGAAGATTTCAAATGAAATTGAGGTCATTATAATTCGAGAGCAGTGATGAACAACCTTAATTTATAAATCTCAGATGGTAGAGTACAACCCTTCTGTGCTTCAGAGCCACTGCCTTCTTGTTGCACTCTGTGGGTCAACTGTATCTGTGGACATTCATCATTATCACCACTTTTAGTTCTACTAAAAATCACATTTTGCTTAGTGGTTTTTTTTTCATAAAACTTTTGATGCAGTATTTTTCCAATATATTCTTGACTTTTATACCACATATCAAAGTAGTAGTAATTTACTTGTTCCTATAAATTATTGATTTGCTACTGGCCATGCTCAGAATGAAGATGAAGAAGACTTAAAGTTGTGAAGAATTTGAAGCCTAGTACCTTCCTGAGCCCCCAACTTCAAGCTAAAAACTAATATATCTAAACTGAAAGGTAGATTTTAATTTCTATATATTTAGGAATTACATGACTTTTTTGGTGCATTTCTATATTTTCTTATTGAAGGACCTGAATTCCACAGGAGACTGACCAAGAAACAAGGGTGCGAGGCATGGAGGATTCTGGTGGAGGCAAGTACTTGACCTGAGGCCCACACACTTGCAGAACTTGATGACTCAGGATTCAATTGTTACAAATCCAGTGGTTTGTAATCATTATCTTTGATGTTCACAAGTTCTTAGGACTGAAGAAATCACATTAAGAAGACTCAAAAACCATTAATAGCAGCAACATGGAAAAATAAGACTAATGAAAGAAAAATTGCAATATTAATAACTGCAAATTTATTATTATTAATAATAGTAAGAACTTAAAATTAATGATTGCTAACTAAATACTAAGCACTATTCAAAGTACTTTAATAGGTATTAGTATATTCAATTTTACAAAAACCCTAGATGGCAATACTGATTTCTCTATTTTGCACAGGACCAAACTGAGGCACATAGAGCTTAAATAACATGTCACACCTTCTGTAAGCAGGGGAAACTAGGTCTGGCTCCAGAACCTGTGGGATTAATGATGACACAAAACTGCTTCCCTTAATAGCTGCAATGTGAAATTTATTCTTGCTTTTCCCTTCTCAGTTCTTTCTCTGAAGATGGATTTGTTTTGGATAAACTTGACCCAAAAATGGAACAGTAAGTTTACAGAAAGTAAATTTTATATTACCACAATTCTGCTAACATAGACTACAAAGTTTATTAATTAATAAAAACAACTTCATACAAATAATCCAAATGTAAGAGACTATATTTTTGTATAAAGTGCAATATTTGGGGCTCAATTTGAAAAGAAATAAACTTTTAAAAAAATTATTTAGTACATATGCTGTATGACCTTTTGAATGATTTTTTTAAGAAATTAAATACAAGGTGAGAACTCTCAAATCAATAAGTCAATCCCTATTTGTTTCCAAAGCAGAATTTTAAACTTAATCCAAAAGCAAAAGTAAACCATTCAAGTGTTCCTGCAATTAGGTCTTTATGAGGCTGTTGGCCTCCCACAGACGTCTTCCCTTCTGACCAGGACCCTCAGACTGCTACCTGCCTACCCCAGGGAGACACCTGAAGACTTTCCTGGGAGTAAAATGCACAGAGGTAATTTTAAGAGAATCACCATCTACATGCTCAGTCTTTATTTGTATTGTTTCCTAAAACTCAGCTGCCTGAGAAGGAGTCTGGAACCTTTAATTTCCCTTTTCCTAAACCAGTTCTCAAGTTTAATTTTATCATAGAGCTTATCTCATAGTGGACAAACTGCAGGCAGTCCAAATAAAAAGAAGATTCTAAAAATAAGTTTTGGTAGTGAAAAACTGAATGGCTTTAATGACCAAAAAAAACATCTGTTAACAACTCAGATGAATTTTAATCTTTGCTTTTCCTGAAAGTAAAGGTGGAACTACACAATAACTATTTAAAATAATTTCTAGTGATAGAACACTCAAAAGTATTTGTCCTATGTTATCTGGAATATAATAAAACTAAAAAGTATGTGTTACCTGAATTCAAGTTTTACTGGACATCTTTTATTTGCTAAATCTGGCAACTCTACCCACAGTTTCACTCTGAACTGGACCCCAAAATTATTTTGCTCATCCTGATCTGACAACAAATTTAAACATTAATTTCATAAGAAAATGGATGCACTGAATGATAAATGAGACACCAGCTAAGATCATCATGAATAAAAGATTTTCTTTTTACTTGGGCTTTTTCCCTTCCAGCCCCTGCACACTCACCTACACACACACACACACACACACACACACACACACACACACACAGAGAGAGAGAGAGAGATACACCCTGGCATATACTATTCTGCCAAGTTTCCATCTTTGAGAAGGTATAAAGTGATACTGCCAACTAGGAAATAAAAACTTGGAAATGAAGGCTTGTTAGTGTCTCAGATAAAACTAGCAATATGCAGAAAGTAGTAGGAAAAGAGAATTTAAAAAAGACATGTTTCTCACAGAAGTGTAATTTCTACAAAAAAAACTGACTGTAAAAAAGAAGAAACCAGCATGATAACAGTATCAATTTCACCAACAATAAATAAAATTAGGGAGAAAGAGAGAGAGAGAGAGAGAGACCGCATGCACGAAAACCCTCTGAGAAGACAGAATTTAATTGATTCTGGCTTTTATGCTGCCTGCAACTTAAGAATTTAATATTGATTTTGGAAATATTTCTAAATCTGTGATGTTATTTTCTTTTTAAATATGTCTGAAAGGGTTGCATGCACTTCTCATTTCTCAACAAATATAGATTTTTTTCCTTCAAATGTCTTTCTGAACCAACAGTTGGATTTTTTTTTTCTTTTCTTCAGCAGTCAATCACATATATTATTTGTGTCTATTTTGAACTCATTTTGAAATGAAGGATTTCAAAATCTTCACTCCTTCCTCTCAGGGGAAAAACAAAGGGTGAAACAAACAAGGAAAATGACTATACAATCCTTTCATTTCTGATCCTGATTCTTTCCTGCTATGAACTTCATACCCGAGCTCTGCTTTAGTGTGCTTCAGAGATGAAAGAAGCTCTTACATTCTATAAAGAGCAAGTTCATCTTTGGTGTAAATGTTGGAGAAGTGTGAAGAACGATTTAATCTTTGAAGAAAATATAATGCGTTCTGAAAGAGTTCAGGTTTGAAATTCTCCAAATGTTTGAGCTCCTGAGAATGTCAAGGGCAATAACAGCATATAATACCACTCTGTCCTTCCTCAGTTCAACGCTTAAGGTCTGAAGCAAGTAGAGTGGAGTAGGCAGCCAGCAACAGACTGCCCAGCTTCAAATCCCAATTCAGCCACTCACCCTCAGGACCTTGGCACGTTTTTTAAACTCTTGGTACCTCATCTGCATGAATGGAATGATAATAACAGCATTTATTGCATAGAGTTGTAACTATTAAAAGGTATAGTTTTTAGAACAACATCGAGTTCACAAGAAGTACTGCATAAATGTTGCTATTAAATTATTACTAAAAATTTTTTTGGGCTTCATCAATAAATGCAAGTCCCTGTAGATAGTGGCTAACCTTCTCCCTTATTTTTCTTGGCATGTATAATAAAGATTAAGGATTTAAAGAAAAATGTTATTTTTTTTCTTTTACTTCCCACCAAGGCCCAGAGCTTGCAGTACATTAAAAATATCTTAGAAATATAGCCTGGTTGAGAAGCATTGCAATGTGGTACAAAGAGCGGCACAGTGGCACCTAAGACATGAATTAAAGTCTGGTTCTTAAGTAAGCTGTGACTACACTTTGGCATTTAGTTTTTTTCTCATTTGTAAAAAGAAAAGGTACTCAGTGAATTTCTAATATTTCTTAAGGAAGTAAAATTCTGATGTTGTAATCTTTAACATTAATGTCCAACTTGTCAGAAAGGAATTCAGTGAACTTCTACTTACCAAATGACCTTCCTGAGGCAGTATCTTGAAATTCCAGTTCCCTATGCTCTCATGCTACAAAATTTATCATCTTATATTGTAAATATTTCCCACCCATCTAAAGCCAGACAATAAAATAATACCAGTGTTACATGACCAGAAAAATAAGAATGAGGAATTATTAAATGTTCTCCTTGGGGCTGGAGCAGTAGCTCAGCAGTTATAGCACTTGCCTGGTATGCATGAGGACACAGATTCGTACCCCAGCACCACCTGCAAAACGAAGTGGCGGAGCAATAAAAGCCACATGAAAAAATAATAAAACTGATTCTCTTTTTCTCTCTCCCTTTACAATTAAAAAAAATTCTCCTTACTAGGTGACTCTTACAGAAAAATTAATAATGTCTGTCAGTGTGGAATGCAATGCTTTTAATCCATGTTAAAAGTATTATATCATTGTAATGACATATTTTGAAGCTAGTAGAGAACTTGGGGTAATGATTCTCAACCCTGGGGCAATTTTGTCTACCAGGAGACCTCTGACAAGTCTGAAGTCATTTTTTCTTGTCATAGCTCAGGAAGTATGCTGGCATCTAGTGGGTAAAGGCTAGGGACTCTGCTCAACATCTTCCAATGCATAGGATAATCCCTACAATAAATGTTAAAACTGCTAAGGTTGAGAAACTCTGCCTTCAATCAATGTTTTTCCCATAGGGGTGGAAGTACAACCTCTTGTTGGGTGATTCAGAAGTACAGTTAGGCTGGTCTGGAGAGAGGGCTACTGGGCTCAGTAGGCAGAAGTCCAGTTCAAAGACACATCATTTAATGTTGAAGATAATCCTGAACGAAGTACTGTATCTCACTCTCTCAACTCTCTAATGTCCCATGAATTACATAAGTTATAAAGCTCTTTGTGATTATCTGATCCTATATCCCAATTCTATTTCACAGAGTATATTTTTGCATGATTTAAAAATCCCTATGTTTAGAAATGAAGCTACTACTACACGAATCAAAAGAAGACAATATTTTGTTTGATTTGGAGCTATGCCTAGAGTTGCTCATCATTTTGGAAAAATCACATTACCAACAACAATGCCATTTTGTGAGCAGCCAATAAAACAAAGACACATCAATATGCATAGATAGCTTCCACATACACTGCTGGTCTATCCATAGGCACAAGCTTCTAAACACTTCATTCTGTCTTTCATGTAATCATAACTAAACATTTACATATTGATACATTATTTTATTATAAATTACTTTTATTGCTCTCATAATAAAGGATTATATATTTCTAATTACACATGTAGGCAGTTATATTATATATGGGTTTCATTTCATGGTTGTCCAGAGGGCACTGTAATGCATATGCTGTTTAAAAAGAAGTCATTGTTTGGATCCAGTAGGGTTGAGAATTTCTGATTCACAGATTTCCTCTCTTTCACTTTATGAAAGTCGAGTGAAGCCCAGAGAGGAGCCCTCACAATCTGCATGGTGAGTCCAGGGGGTTCTCCACGATGAGCCATTCTCTTCTATTCTGATCTTATGTACATCCTATCAGTAGATCTCTGAGTACTGCCTGAATCAAATTTATACAAAATATTCCCTCCAAAAATACAACATAAATCTGACCTGTACAGCATACACATATAGAATATCACCATGGGAACTATGACAAGGTCAACCAGGAACCTGTCATCACCAACCCACCAGAAAAGCAAGCTTCATTCATTTGGTTGTTTGCGCACTCTTCTTCCATGTAAAAACAAACTAAATGAAAACGAGAAGGACTCATTTCAGAGGTTTCTAATTTGGCAAGATTAAATCACCACAGGTCTAAAGTTTCCTTTGGAACAAAATGCCACAAAGCAGGCTTTGGAAGGAAAACAATAATAATCATCTACTGAGCAGTCCCACAACTCATTTTATCCATTCATATGGGGTCCAGTTTTCATTTCACTCTAAATGCCAGGGAGACCAAATGCCAGTTTTGATTACTCTGAGTCCTTAATATGATTTTTGGTAATATTACAATCTCCTTCCTGAAACCCTAATTTTCCCTTTTGTTTACTTGTTAAGCAAATGTTAATTGAGTGTTCCTTGTTTAAAATACAGTACAAAACGCTAGAGGGAATTACAAAGTAGAAGACAAATTGTCTGCCTTTAACAAAGTTACCACCTAAGAAGGAAACAGAACAAATACAAACATAAATACAATAAGGCAAAACCAAGGACACTGCGGAAGAGTAATATGCAAGTACTAGAGAAAACATACCAAATCAAAGGAAATACTTGTGGGGCAACGAGAGCTGAAAGGCAGTTCTCCCAAGACCCCGTTTAAATTTTCTGTGATGTAGGCTTTCTCCTTTGGACTTTTTCTATCTAATGGGGGTCCAAGAGGTACTTACTTGACGTCCAGCCTGCTTACCCGCAAGATGGCAAAATAGTGCGAGGTCACAAGTAATACAGTTCTGCTGCAGAAGAAATGACTGTGGGATGCCTTAGGGCAGACAGAAATCTGGCAAATGACCTTTCATTTACAACAGCACAGAAGCAAAATAAACAGAACCTTTCTACACTAATCTCTAATCTAGCAAAACAACTTTTCTTCTTTTTTTCCATCTATAAAAATAAGTAACAGTAACTTCAGTGATCTACACTTTGCAGGCAAAATGAAAAAGGACTTCAGCCAATATGTTCTCTATTTCTAGGGGTGGGAAATACCTTCACATAATAAAACAGGTCCTGGGATACATGACAGCATTCCTTGTCCCTCATATATTCATGTATAAATCACTTACCTCTTGGCTGGAGGGCGGTTTTCTTAACATGCATTTTACCCATAGACGCCTTCTGGGAAGGAAAAAATAAATCCTCATTTGGATTCATTTTAAAATTCTTTAGAAGAGTAATTTTTTAAAACAATTGGGTCAGTGTTTTTTCATAAATGCCCACTTTAATGCTAACTTTTCCATCAAAAGTTTTATTTATTTAACTAGTATTTATAGATCACCTATTGGTTTCCAGAAAACTGGTGGAAACCATGAACTAATTAGGCTTCAATATTAGAGGGGACAGACATACAGGCTGGGGAGGAAGTAAATTATATGTTTGACAATAAGAATAAATGCTATGGGAAAAGAAGGGAGTAGACAAAGGGATCAAAAATTAGAGGTGAAGCTTTACAGTTTTTAATAGGGTAGTGAAAGTAGGTCTCAATGAGAAAGTGATTTGAACAATTTTCAATTCATAGACCACTCTCCTTTTCCTCTAGATTATGTCAGTTCATATGTTGCATCAGTTTTTCCAATTTTGTATTACTATTTTTATTGCTATTTGGTGATTTTTAAAAATTTTTTTAAAGATAGAAGGACAGTGGGAGAGAGAGAGAGAGACAGAGAGAATCAATTTTTATTGTTTTTTGCATGGCTTTCGTTGCTCTGACACTTAGTTGTGTACGTGGAGCTGGGGTTTGAACCCGTGTACTTGCACACGCCAGGCAAGCGCCGTAACCGCCAAGCCACCGCTCCAGCCCAATATTTGGTGATTTTGAAAAATATTCATTCCAAATAAGAAGTTGCATATACAGAAAACTACTGCACAATAAAAATATCCTTCCTAAAAAAAATCCCTATTCTGCACATCTGCAAAAACAAATTATAAAATCCAAGGGTTAAAGAGGAAAAAAGTGACTCTTTACAACATTTCAAAACAAAAAATTTTTTAAATCCTCTAAAGATATAGTTGTAATAAATGTGTCAGAGAAAAACAATGGAATTTTGCTGAGATCTATAAATGTATCTGTACAACAATGTGAAATACATACTGTTACTGCTATGGTAATACTACTAAATAGTTCTGAAGACCCTGTGCAATGATGTAAATATGTTTAGCAATATGAATGCACACCTAAAATGGTTAAGCCTAACATGTATTTTTCAACAACATATATTTTAAGTTTTAAAGAGAGACAAAACTTCTTAAAGGAACACAAAATTATTCCCATTACACCAAATTACAATATTGCATAGATTAGTGTCATATGGATAACCCTGCTTTAAAAAATTTTTTTTCAAGCTATATTCCATTCATCCAAGTTGTCTGGAGTCTAATAAATGTAGTATTTAAAATCAACAGGGAAGAAATAATTATCAATTCATGATGTTGAATGAACTTGTAAAATCTACAGAAAAAATATAGTTACTTATGAGATATATAACATAGTTCAGTATAAAGTGTGACATTACAAAACAACTAGAATAAATAAATAGGCAAATATGTGATCTTAGAATGAGAATATATTATAGAAAAAAGATAAATATACTAAATTATTCTTCATTAACTGAAATTGCTAAAATATTATCTTCAAAAATTGAAATAAAAATGAAAACATTGTATCTATTAAAAATCCACTACATAAAAACCTAAAAGCAGAGCAAAAATAAATTGCAAAATATCTGACAATGAATGGACTGATAACCTTAACATGGTATATAAATAGCTCTAGTGTACCAACATGTAAAATAAAGATATGAATGTAGAAATCACAAGAACAAATAAAAAAATTAAAATGTCCAATCAACAGATGATAAAACCTGTTCAAGCTAAACAGTAGTTAAAGTAGCAGTTCTAGCTGAGCCACAGACTACTTATACTATCCACACATCACTTAAACCATTAAAAGTCCAGCCTAATTTTATCTTTCCACAACTGCTAAAAGTGGAAAGAAAATTTTTATCTTATTTTCCAGATGAAAAATCAGAGTCACCAAAGGGTCTCCTTTCAAGGTCCATCTCACTTCACAGCTGCTCTCTTAATTACTCATTACTTTGCCTCCATAAATAAAAAGAAAAAAGAGAGAGTTTCCTACAGTATCAAATGTTGTCTAGGCCTGGTATCCACAAACTAGGCCCACAAGCCAGTGCCCCACTGTCTCTTTGTGCAGTCTTCATGCCAAAAATGAATGGTTTCCAAATCACTGAAGGATAATTTTAAAAAGAATACTTTGTGACTCACAATTATAAAAAATTTAAATTTCAATGTCCCTCAATAAAGTATTGTCAATGTGTCATAAATGGCTGCTTTTGTGCTATAATGGCAAAGTCGAATAATTATAGCAGAGACCATATGTGGCTTGCTAAGCCTAAAACATTTACCAGTTGGGTCTTTTACAGAAAATTTTCTGACTTCCTATATGAGGTATGGTAAATGGGGCTTTCTTCATTGTCGTGGTAAATGGCAATCAAATACAACACAAAGTAACAACTACATGTGCTTGTTCATCCATTAATTTTAGTTTACCATAAAGAAATGTAAAGTTCATAGATAGCTTTATATTAAAAAAATGCAGCAGGACTGGAGATGTAGCTCAGTATTCTAGCACTTGCCTATCATGTGCAAGGATCTGAATTCAGTTACCAATAGAGCAAAATAATCAATCAGTCAAAAAAAGTAGCACTGTGAACCCAGAATGTGAGACTCCAGGCCCTACATTTAGGGCTGGGACTAGGAAGCATGACCTACTCTTAATGACTAAGCCAATGTCTTTACTCCCCAGGAAATAAAACAGCTTTCCAACTTTACAGGTAACATCCATTGAAACTGGTATTCCTGAAGTCCTAGTGTTCTAACTTCAAAATTATTGCTACCAAATTTTTAGCATATTTTTAAAAAGACTTTTTTTATTGAATCACATGAAATTGCAGATATGCAAATGTCTATGATACATTAATACCATGAAATCAAAAGTCAGATACAAATTAAACATACATTCAATTCCACAGGGGGATGAACCAAAAATTGACATTTTGCTTTCAGCAAAATAACATTTATCAAAAAAGTTAATATAGGGGGGATTCCAAGATGGCAAGCTGCAGGAAGGCTGCTTCTCCTTTGGCTCCATGACCGAATGAAAAAACTCCAGGACATCTCCATTGCTGCCAGGTGCATTTTAGGGAAAATCATCACCAGAACATAGCGCTAGTTAGGGGAGATTTTGGAGAATCAGAGATTTGGGTGCAGCAAGAGGAAAAGGAATTACATCCCTCCCAGCTGGGAAATGGCAGTTGCAGCTGCTACTGTCATTGCTCCCAGTCAGCAAGGGAGTGGGGGAGGAGCTGAACCATAACATGAATGCAATCTGATCTGCCTCAGAAATGCAGAGTTCTATAAGGAACCCTGCATTGGGCTCAACTAGAGACACCCCTACTGCACCTCCACTGCATAAGGGGAGAAAAGTATCTCTCAGCTGCCTGCAACAGTGTAAAGCAGAGGTCTTTTGGAGCAGACTGCCCGGTGGGAGCAAGTCAGCAGTTCAGAGCAGGTTACTCCACAATTACTCTTGTAGCACAGTTCAGAGGCTGGGAAGATGAGGCATGGGACAGGCCCAGTCCCCACTTAGTTCAGGGGGATTCAGGTTTGTGGAGTACAGGGGATTCTTGCTCAGCCCTGTCCACCCCCACCCCCAGCTGGAAGGCTCACATGATAAGCTAAAGTGGGACAAGAGCACTAAGAGACCTCAGTCTGTGCTCAAAAATCCTGGAGGGACCAGGAGTGCAACCAGCAGAGGGAGCATTAACAGCATTTCAACTCCTTGTGCATAAAATCCTTAAGATGCCTGAGTTTCAGATTCCCAGGGAGGCTGACAAAGACCAGCCCTCAGGGCATTCCTTAATCTGATCTCTTCATGGAAATCACCCAGAAATCCCAGAAGTCTGAGGATATCCAGTCCTCTGCTTGAGATCCCATAATTCCAGACTGAGAGACCCTGCTAACAAAACTCAGGCCGACAGTGGATATTTGCTCCCAATCTGTAGAGAGACAACCTCAGTGATCATAGTTCCAAGATTTCATTAAGAATTTCTTTTAATGTTTTTCTTTCTTTCCTGTTTTTGATTTGTATTTGAATACCAACTGGAAAAGTTGATTGGTTCATGGACATATAAAAATACTAGCTGGGTTTTTTTTTTCTTTTCTTCATGTCTTTTGTTTTGTTTTATTTTGTTTTGTTTTTTGCTTTGTTTTGTCTTTGTTGAGGGTTTTTCAGTTGTCTTTTCCTGTTTTTTTTTCTTTTACCCCTTTTGTTCCTTCTGTCTATACTCCCTTCATTCCTGACACTTTTCTTCAATGTAAATATCTATCCTGTTCTGCCTGCTGAGGGCTGGGATTTTGTTCAGTTCATTTAGTATTTGAATTGTATTGTGTTCCATCTGAAAAACTTGCCTGTGCTTGCTTATAATCCTATTAATATCTCTTTCACCATTGCTCTATTTTGCTACCTCTGTCTCTTCTTCCTCCAGGTTTTTGGTTGTTGTTGTTGTTTTATTTTTTTCTTTCTCCAGGAAATCCTTCACCTCCTGTACTTTCTCTCTATCCATGCTTGGAAAATATAGCCTCCTCTCTAACTTCCTCTAACATTCCCTTCTCTCTAAGGCTACTAATTAGTTTATACCATTTGAACCCCCATTATTAATGCTGTGTACCAATTACCACCATGGATGCCAAACTCAATAACTATTGTATGCTTTGAAGCCTGACATAAGTAACGGTTAAATACTATTGTCGCCGAAAGTAATGACTGACACTACCATTTGTTTCACAGGTGGAATTTAACATTGTTATATACATGGTACTAAATAACCAATTTAATACTTTTTGTATGCATTGGTCATTCATATTGATGATATTCTATTAGCTCACGAGGAGCAAGAAATCTTAAGGGACACCAATAGTTCACAGGTTAGGGGTTTGACATCTGAACTAAACTTTCCTGACAACACCCCAACTCAAGTAAATGACAGGACAAAATGCCCAATCCAACAGCAAAGACTCAAAGAGAAACAACCAGGCCAAGAATTTGCTATGAATTAAAGTGAGAAGAAGCCAGAGCAGACCCCAGTCCACACCCATGTGAGCCCAGGATTCTACCCCACCACAGCAGGTGCACCAGACACTTCCAAGGATCCCATACCCAGACAACACCCAGCTGTCACTCAAACCTGCTGGGTCCAGATATATTGGGCCCATCCCAAAACCAAGGATCCCAGATCCAACCGCAGCACATAGGTTGGTCCATTCTGGCCCACTCCACACCTCTGGGACACTAGCACCCAGTGACATGCCCCTACCATTTAGCTTCAACAATGCAGCTGGCTGCCAAGGAACCCTACCAGGTGCCAAATTCAAGTCCTGGAACCTAAATCCAAAAGGTGCAACAGAACAAGGCTCCAGGCCGAAATAGCTTTCTGGAAGAAAGTGGTCGTCAGAGAGGTGGTTTCTGACCCAACCCTTGACATGTAAGAAAGAAGAACCCAGAGACTTGTCTTGCTTCCACACAGGGAATATGAATTCAAAGATCCAGAAGAAGCTTTTCAAGGATGAAGAATCAAACTAAAAGAGGCTCCCCTCATACCCACAAATCCCCTAGCAAGGAGCACATGGTCAGGGAGAGGGATGAAAATCTAGAACAAATTATCAATGACCTGATAACTAAAATGAACAATGAACTAAAGAAGATTTAATGAAGGGACTTAGTGAGAAAATTCAAGAAATGAGAAAATCTCTTATCAAAGAAAGATATACTCAAAAAGGAAGTAACAAAGCTAAAATCTGCAATCAATTACGTAAGAGGAATGATGCAAGAATTTAATAATAGACTAATTTCTATAGAAAACAAAATCTCAGCTTTTGAAGAAAGAACTTCTGACAATGAGGACATGCTGAGCAAACTTCAACGCAAGGATGACAAAAAAGAAAAACAACTCACAGAACATGAACAGAATTTTATATGTCTGGGATGAAATAAGAAGAAACAATCTAAGAGTAATTGGGATACAGGAAGAAATCAAAACACAAACAACTGTGATAAGTAACATTCTCAAAGAAATAGTAAAAGAAAAAATTTCCCATATAAAAAATAGTCCGATATGCTCATCCAGGAAGCTTATAGGACACCCAATAGGCCAAATCAAATGAGAAACTCACTAAGACACATTATATTCAAAATGTACAACAGAGAAATCAAGGAAGTAATAATAAAATCTGCAAGGGAGAAATGCCAAATCACATTCAGAGGCAAACCAATAGGGAACACCTCTGAATTAGGCTCTGGAAGCAAGAAGATCATGGAAGGAGATTTTTCAACTTTTGAATGACCACAACATGGAGCCAAGAGTTCTATACCAAAAAAACTCAGCTTCAAAATTGAGGGGGAAATAAAAACTTTTCAAGATAAGATCAAACTTGGAACATTCGTAAAGAGAAAATCAGCTTTACAAAGAATCCTCAAAGATAAACTCCAGATATAAGAACATGAAACACTATTCAAAACCCACAAACAGAGGAAATTCAATAAAGGTACATTCTATCAATAGCCAACCAAGACATCACAGAACTTACTAATAAAATGCAATGACTATGAATCACAACCACACTTCTATTCTAACACTGAATGTGAATGGTCTCAATGTACCCATCAAAAGACACAGATTAACAGATTGGATCAAAAAACAAAATCCAACAAATGGTGCTTACAAGAGACCCACCTTACAGGCACAGATTGAGGGTGAAAGGATGCAAAAAAACTCTACCCTGCATATGGCCCAAGAAAGCAAGCTGGTGTTGCAATACTTATATATAACAAAGTAGATTTAGATTTCAAACATAAACTAATCAGAAGAGATAAAGAAGTCCACTACATATTAGTAAAGGGAACAATAAAACAGGAAGATATAACCATAGTAATTATATACTCCCCCAACAACAATGCTCCCAACTATGTAAATAAATTATTACATGACATAAAAGCACTTGTGGACCTCAACACAATAATACTGGGAGATTTCAACACTCCTTTTTCACCAAAAGGCAGATCATGAAAGCAAAAAAATAATAAAGAAATCTCCAGCCTAAACAACTCTATAAATCAAATGGACTTAATGGACATCTATAGAATATTCCACCCTAAATCAGCTGAATACACCTTCTTCTTAGCAGCACATGGATCCATCTCCAAAATATATCATATTTTAGTTCACAAAGGAAATCTCAGCAAATACAAAAAAGTAGATATTATTCCATGTATCCTATAAGACCATAACACCATGACCCTCGCAATTAACAGCAAAAATCATAACAGAAAACACACATATACATGGAGATTGAATAATACCCTATTAAATAAAGAATGAATCCAAGAAGATATGAGATCAGAAATCAAGGAATTCTTGGAAGAGAATGAGAATGAAGACAAACATATTGAAACCTCTGGGCAGCATGAAAACATTCCTAAGGGGAAAATTTACAGCACTGAGTGCCTTCATTAAAAATGAGGAGAGATCCCAAATAAATAACCTTAAACTCTACCTCAAATCACTACAAAAGGAAGAACAATCTAATCCCAAAGACAGCAGAAGATAGGAAATAATCAAGATCAGAGCTGAAATTAATGAAATTGAGAGCAACAACAACAACAAAAAAAAAAACAATAAAAAGAATCAATGAAACAAAGAGCTCGTTTTTCAAAAAAACAAATAAAATTGACAGACTTCCTAGCCAATCTCATGAAAAGAAGGAGGGAAATGAAGTAAATTAAAAAACTCAACAATGAAAAGGGAGCAATCACCACTGACCCCATGGAAACCCAACAAATTTATAACAACATATTTTGAAAAACTATACTCCTTTAAATTAGATAACCTGGAAGACATGGACAAATTTCTAGATACATACAACATCTCTAAATTGACACAGGATGATAATGAAATCCTAAACAGCCCAATAACAGGCACTGAAATCTATAAAGCAATTAAAAGCCTACCAAGGAAGAAAGGCTGAGGACCTGATGGATTTCCCATTGAGTTTTACCACACCCATACCTCTCCTTATTAAGTTATTACAAAAATTTGAAAGAGAAGGAACTCTCCCTAACACTTTTTATGAGGCAACCATAACTCTGATACCAAAACCCAACAAAGATACATCAAAAAAAGAAAACTACAGACCAATATCCCTGATGAACATGGATGCAAAAATCCTTAATAAGGTTCTCGCAAACCATATTCAAAAACACATCAAGTAGATATTTCATCATGATCAAGTGGGCTTCATTCCAGGTATGCAAGGCTGGTTCAACATACACAAATCAATAAATGTAATTTATCACTTAAACAGAATTAAGGACAAAAACCATATTATCATCTCAATTAATGCAGAAAAGGCCTTCGATAAAATTCAGCATTCATTTATGCTCAAAACTCTAGAGAAGATAGGGATTAAAGGAACTTAACTATGTAAAGGCCATATATGACAAACCCTCAGGTATATAATACTAAACGGAGAAAAGTTGAAAGCATTTCCACGAAACTCAGGAACAAGACAAGGCTGTCTGTTCTCACCACTTTTATTCAATATAGTTCTTGAGACCCTAGCTGGAGCAATCAAGCAAGAGAAGGAAATCAAATGGATAAGAATACGAAGAGAGGAAGTCAAACTATCCCTTTTTGCAGTAACATGATCCTATATCTGGAAGATCAAAAAAACTCCACCAGAAAGAAAACTGCTTGAGCATACAAACAGATTTATCAAAGTGGCAGGCTACAAGATCAATACCCATAAATTAACAGCTTTCCTATACACTAACAATAATAAGGTAAAAGAAGAAATCAGGGAATCAGTCCCATTCACAATATCCTCAAAAAGAATAAAATATTTGGGAATTAATCTAACAAGGGAAATAAAATATCTCTACAACAAAAATTAACAGACACTGAAGAATGAAATCCAAGATGACTTGAGAAGATGGAAAAATGTTCCATGCTCTTGATTAGGCAGAATTAATAAAACTAAAAGGGCATTTTGCCAAAAGCAATATAAATTCAATGCAATCCTCATTAAGATATCAATGTCATTATTTACAGAATAGAAAAAGCAATTCTCAAATTCATTTGGAACAACAGGAAACCCAGAATAGCCAAAATGTTACTAGGCAAGAAAGACAAAACAGGTGGATTCACCATCCCAGATCTAAAACTATACTATAGAGATGTAGTAACAAAAGTAGCAAGATACTGGTATCAAAATAGGAATGAAGACAAATGGAACAGAAAAGAAGATTCTGAAACAAACCCACAAATCTTTAAACATCTTATCTTTGATAAAAGTGGTCAAAATATAACATGGAGTAATGACAACCTATTCAACAAATGGTGCTGGGCAAACTGGACAGCCACTTGCAGAAAGTTGAAATTAGATCCTTATCTCTCACCATGCACAAAAATCAAATCTAAATGGATGAAGGAACTACGAATTAAACCAGCTACCATACAACTGCTAGAAGAAAAGTGAGGACCAACACTCCAGCATTTGGGAGTAGGCAAAGACTTTCTCAACAAGACTCCTAAAGTGAAAGAAAGAATTAAAGTAAAAAATCAATGAGTGGGATGCCATTAAAATGCAAAGGTTTTGCACAGCTAAGGAACTGAACAAAAATGTCAAGAGACAACCTACAAAATGGGAGATAATCATGGCCTATGATTCTTCTGACAGGGAATTAATATTCAGAATTTACAACGCACTCAAAAAACTTAATATCCAAAACACAAACAATCCAATCAATAAATGGACCAAAGAGCTGAATATAAACTTCTCAACAGAGAAAACTGAGCTAGCCAATGAATACACGAGAAAGTGTTCTAAATCACTGGTAATCAGAGACATGCAAATCAAAACTACATTAAGATTTCACCTCACTCCAGGCAGATTGGCAAAAATGAAGAAAATAAACAGTAACAGATGCTGGAGGGGTTTCGTGGAGATAGAAACACTAGCACACTGTTGGTGGGAGTGCAGACTGTATAGCTCCTTTGGAAAGCAGGGTGGAGAATCTTAAAAAATTAGGGATGGACCCACCATACAATCCAGCTGTCCCTCTTCTGGGTATTTTTCCCAGAGGAGTTAGAATCAATTATAGTGTCCCAGCAAAATCTATGTTCATAGCAACTCAATTTATAATAGCTAAATTATGGATCCAACCCAGATGCCCCTCACTGGATGAATGGATCCATGCAGTTCTACTCAGCAATTAGAAACAATGAAATTGCAGCCTTTCAAGGTAAACAGATGGTGATGGAAATCATGTGGAGCAAAATTAGCCAAACCCAGAGAGTTAAGAGTTGAATGTTTTCACTCATTTTTGGAGGCTTGAACTAAACCCAAGCCTGTGTGAAAGGTAGTCAATCTCATGCATTAGACCCAATAAAGGTGTAGCAACACATAATCTAGGGCAATCATAGACCTGTAGCAGGAAGGAGCAGGAGGGACAGGTGAGAAAGTTGAGAGAGAGGGAGAACAGGAAGGGATCTCGGGGGTAATTCTGGTTTAAGAACATATGCATATCATATTGTAATTTTATATGCATTTATGATTATACAGTAACTCAATTCCTTAATAAATGAATAAAATAAAACCCACAACTATAAAATGAACAAAAAAGTTAGTGTAATTACTCAAATTTTGTTTTATAGTATTCTTGACATTTAATTGGCAAATATTTTACTTCGTAATGGTATAAGCAGTATAAACTGAGACCTTTACTCCATGTTTGAATACATTTAAGTAACATTTTGACAAACGTAGTCAAGTCAAATTAGAAGTAACATATTTTCCTTTAAAAGGGTATAGTATATTTCACAAGTTTGAGAACTATGTGTGTATCTCTAGAATTTCATAAGCATTCTAGCAGATAATTTCAGAATAATACACATCACATTCCCTGGCTGGTTTTTCTCACAGTTTGTTGGTGAATACGAGCAAAGAACAAGCTTAGGAATGAGGAAGATAGGACCAGAGAGATGACTTCAGATTGAAAACAAAGCACTTAATCTTTGTGAACCACAATTCTCTCCTCTATAAGGTAGGGACAATGGTTTACATGCAGGGCTGTACAAAATATCAGAGGTACTCCAGGTAAAGTACACATACAATATAATATCTAATATTTTCAAAGCAATTGATCATGTGCCAAGCATTTTCTATGAATAAAACATTTTTTATGCAAAACATGAAAGAATAATCACAACTAACATACTGTATGAAGTAGGCACCAAGGTGTTCCTGCTTCAAAGATGAAAACACTGAGGCACTCAGAGGTTCAGTAATGTGCACAAGAAGCTGCCAAGAGATTGAACCAGCTGCCTAATAGCATAAGGAAACTGGCTGTCTTTTCCACAAAACCCTCAATAAATGGGAGCACTTTTATTACATTACTAATGTCCATAGTTGAACAGAATGAGAACTCATATTTTTTTCTTTTAAATACAGCCACAAACTTCTGGTACAACATGGCCTGAGGGGACTACAAAGCTAGAACCTTTCCAGAATGCTGCTTTCCAACTGGCAATAGACTTCTCTCTATAAAATTTGGGGCCTAGAGAGCAGCTTTATTTCTGAAGACTTCAAAATCCTAGCAGACAGAAGAGTAAACATCAATTTCCTCTCTTAACATTCTGAAGGTCCTTCCCCCAACTTTCCGCCCTTGGTGCTCCTCCAGTGGAAATCTCCAGATTAAGCCAGGAGACATACAGACAAAAGTCCTTAAGGGAAGCAGCCAGAGCATCACCAGGTTTGGCTATCTATGGATGAAAAACCATTTGGTAACATGACAAAGTTAGGGAGCTTAAACACAAACAAAGCTGGGATTTAAGAACAGGACCTCTTTCCCCCCATCTTCTACATTCCCCTGCACAGAATAAAGTACTTATGACAGAGGATTTCAATTTCATTCCTATCAAAAAATGGAATTATCTCATATGTGGAAGCTAGTGTAAAACCTAAGACAGGATAATAGTTAGCTGAGTTTAGGTAATAAACTCACCATAGTTGAAAGTTCACATGAGCTGGGGGAACCTTACCTATGAAGGTGGGGGAAGAAGGGAGGGAGGCAAGAAGGGTAGAGAGGGACAATGGGGGTGGTTATCAATACAACTGGGAATTCTCAACTCCCATTAGAAGGCTAACTACACACAGGCAGGCAGAGAAACTCAGAAATGTCAACAATTATTATACATGTATAATG
>PVKS010030537.1:0-24292 GCA_004027875.1 Aplodontia rufa
TCTAAAGCAGAGTTTTCCAACCTCAATAGTCTTGACATTTGGGGTTGGACTGTTGTATTATGCGGGCAGAATTCTCTTCATCACTGTCACTTTTTAGCAACATTTGTGGTCTATATACCATGGTTATATCTCTGTGTGCAAATTTGCACCTAATTGCAATTTGATACTCTTATAGAATAACTTTCTCACCACTCAGATTAGGCAATACAGACAGATTTGGGTTTGAGTGATCTGAATGTCATTTATAAAGAAAAAAAAACAGTGGGGCAAAGATGGTGAATTCTTTTAATTCCTGTAACTTGGGAAGCTGAGGCAAGAGGTTTGCAAGTTTGAGTTTAGCCTCAGCAACTTATTGAGGCCCTGTCTCAAAATAAAAACTGAAAAGGGCTGGGAATGCAGTTCAGTGACAAAGCATCCCTTAGTTCAATCCCCAGTATCCCCTATATATATATATATATATACATATATGTATATATATATATATTTGTATATGTGCATAATATTTATTTCTAATTAGATGCAGCAATGAGTATTAGAAGAAAATGAACCACCAAAATTATAAATTTTAAGTAGCTTATACAAGCCATAAATATCACAACCCTCCAAAATATTCTTTTTATTGCCTTCTTTCACACATATGTAAAGTTTCATTTGTTTTTTTAATACTGTGGATGACATATTTCACATTTTTCCTACATCCTTTCATACAGCAATAATTTTGTTACATTTTTTGCTATAAAGACAAAAGAAAAATAAGTAATGCTTCCTCTTAGCAGAATTCTTTTACATTTCCTAGGTATTTTTTCAAAACCAAAAGCCTTAGGATGTGTTCATATTGGAGTTTGACCTCTCACTTTGCTTGTATGTCATGAGGCTGGGTGAGTCAGCCAAGCAAGTAGTAGAATTTCTGGAACTCATTCCTATATCCATATGGCTACAAATACCTCAATTGTACACCCAACTAAGGGGAAACCATCATGGAGCTTTACTACTTTGGCATGTCTTGAATGCCTTTTTCTTCTGGTAATTAATCCCTCTTGCACGAGATAATGCTGTTCCTGATGATTAAAGCATGACCCATAATCATAGCACAGAACACAGAAGCCAGAAAGCTTTATTCAAAGGAGCAACATAATTGATGTGCAGGCAAAGTCTGCAAGTTGGATCACTTGAAATATGAAGGCCCTAATATATAAAATTCCTTTCCATCTAGGTTCAAAACCAAAAGAGATAAATACAATATTGTTCCCTTTCCTTCATGTTGGACCCCAGAAAGAGTGAATGAGGGTAAATAAAGAAGTCCAGAACATTGTCATCTTTGAATTACATTGAACTCTCTTACTTCTGGCAAGAAAAAAGCAAAGGCAAAAACAAGTACCCAGGAGAACAGATCCTAACTTAAATTCCACATAATGAATGAGTGACTCTCAGGGTTATGAGCCTTCTGATTAAACAGTTGAAGTCAAGTGTTGATATTGCCTTTTTAATCAGGTGGAGAAGTCAATGGAAAGAGATATTGGAGAGGTGTTCCCTACACTAAAGCCATAAAAGTGATACATTTTAAGGTGGCATGCCATTGAGGCTCAAATGCAATCAGTTTTGTATGCAATTGCTGACATTCTTTGATCAGATAACTGCAGTATGATGCAGTAAGAAGAGGAGAGCTTTACTTCCCTTAGACTGACATGTAAATTGGATCACATCCCATTTTAATGCATAGAACTTCTTGTTAAAATCAGGTAAGGAAATCATCTTCGTGCCAAAAAGTATACATGGTGATTTTGGGGTCATCTATCAAAGTGAGAGGAGATAAATGATTGTTTTGTGGTTGAGTACATATGTTATATACAAAACTTTAAAATGTTTCAAAGAGTTTGCCTCTCCTGACTTTGCATGTGACATTCATATCACATGAGCTCCACATTATGACATAGTATGAAAATACTGAGAAGACTCCAAATTTTCCTGTGAGTCATAAGATATACAATAAAAGCAATTCAGATCTGTAATCACAAGTGTAATTTTACATCTCTTTTGACCATTTTCAGATTCTGGTTAAATGGTTAATTTTGTCTAAATGTCAAGATGATGTATGATGATTCAGTGGTAGGATTATAGAAGATTATAGGAACAGTAAGCAAGAAAATAGTTTTGCAGTCTTGTATCTGAATAAATTAATTTATTAATTTAATCAAGGTTTTCTTTTAGCTTTTTTGACTACAATATTTATATATACGAAAGTACTAGATGTTATTATTTGAAGATGCATAAAGTTTCATTCAGCTCTGACTTTTCCTATTTTTGGTTCCTTTGGTAAAATTTATCCCTAAAATTATCATGTTAATTTATTAAAATATAATATTTCAAGAGAAGTTAATGGAATGAGAAAATGAGAATGATTGTGTTTACCATTCTTTCCCACAGTCCCTAGTTTTGGCTTATTTTTCTCCAGAATTTTATTATCTTTACCTAACTTTGATTTCTCTTGAAAATCATGTATTTTATTTGGCTGTCAAATATATTAGCACAAAGTTGTTTATTGTCCCTAAATTGGAAAATCTGGTTTTCTGTTTCTAGCCATACTATTTTTCATCCTGCTTTCTCCCTTTGCTCAGTCCTGATAAAGTTTTGAGCAGTCAATTGATCTTTTCAAAGGATCAACATTTGGGTTTGTGGATTATCTTTATTCTTTGTTCTTGTTTAATCATGTCTTTCTTACCCTTCACCCTCTCTCTTTCTGTGGCTTGGTTTATCCCGTTGCCTTTTTGCTTACTTGGGGAGTTTACCTTCTTTTTTTTTTTTTTGCGTGGGAGCTTGAACCCAGGGGCACTTTGTCACTGAGATACATTCCACACCCTTTTTGTTTTACTTTATTTTTTATATATTGAGTTCACCCACTTTTAATCTTTCTTGCCTGTAAAGGTATATCTTTCTCTTTGCAATCACCTTATATTCCACAAGTTTGGGTTTGTAATGTAATATGTGAGAAGTGCTGTTGATCCCAATTGTTTGGTCCTTGAAAAATAAATTCACATCCCTATGAATCGACAGATACCTGATTTAAGACTGTTCCCTGTTGGGGTAATATGCCCTGCACGCTATCAACTCAACATTGGCTTGTCCATGCAACTTGCTAAAACCCCAGCAGTGTCTAAACCATTATTATTTAGATGTTGATTCTGCTAGGCTAACTTTCCAATAATATTTTTTTCCTTATTTCCTGTCTCACTTTTTACTATTCCAAGAGTCTCTATTAACATCATTTTACTACCTATTGAATTTTTGTTTCTAATTTTTTTTTTTAAAGACAGTGGTGGTGGGGGAGAGAAATAGAATAAATTTTTGTTGAGTTTTTCACGTGGCTTTTGTTGCTCTGACACTTTGTTGTGTTTGTGGGTGCTGGGGTTTGAACTCGTGTACTTGTGCATGCTGGGCAAGAGCCGTAACCACTGAGCCACTGCTCCAGCCCCCTTTGTTTCTAATTTTTTCTACCCTCCAGAATTTTATCTAGGGTATAAGACTGCTTTCTGGAGTTGCGAGAGTTGGGTAAAGAATGATCCTGCCATTCTTGATGATAGTATGGTGATTTTCACTCAGTCACTCATATTTCCTATTATACCCATGCCCTGTACCCACTGGGCCTCAATTTAGAGTCTTTTTGTTTTATATTCCCTCCAAAATAATCTCATAAGGTCTCTGAGCCTCTCCTTCATACCACGGGCCATAAATTCATTTCCTGCTTCCCCACTACTAAATCTGCTATCTCTTCCTCTACATCCATTTTTTCTTCTTTCTAAAAATTTTTAAATTTCTTCTTTTTCTCATTATTTTATTTTATAGGCTGTTGACTTTCATATAAACTTTTCGTAGTATTTGCAATGGAGCAGTAGAAAGTCGAGAAGGTACCTGCAGGACCTAGATGAGTCATTCTTCTGACTCAGGCCTGCCGTTGGTCTCTACTCAAGGCCAAGAGTCTTCACTCAGGGTCTGCAGTCTTGCGGGTCAAAAGCCTTCGTTGTGCTATGGTCCACAAAGTGGTGGAAATCAAGGCTTCTTTCAGGAATAAAATTTCTGTGTTTTGTGTTATTTTCTATCTAGTGTTCTATCTTTTATTTTTTTAATTTAGATGGCTGGAGACCTCATTGAATATAACTATTCTATCAAGATTGAATGCATAATTTCCAAAAAATGATTGAAATTTCTGAGTACCTGTATATATTAATTTGTACCCCTTATATAATTTCCTTCCTATCTATCTTCCCCTTTATTATTTTTATATTTTTGTTTTATAATTTCTTGTTCCATTTTAAGGAATTTTATTTATCTCTTGAAGCATTCTAAGCATGCTTTAACATTTTATCAGTTTACTTTTATGTAAATAAAGTTACCTTCTCTGCGTTGACTGTTTTTTGTAGTGTTACATTTTTCTATGTGCTTTTGAATTTTGATCTTCAGTCTCATCTTGATGTTAAAGCAATCTTATGAAAATTTAGTGTTCATGTTTATTCTCTCCTTCTTTACTCATTCCTCTATGATGTATTTATGGTCACCCTAACCCCACCAACACACATCTGTTGACTCAAATTAGCCTTCTGGTGCTCCTGGTCCATGAATAACTCTTGTTTAGACATTCCTGCTTTATAAAGAGAGTAAAGATACTATCAATTCAGTTCCTGGAATTATTGGTTCATTTTTCAAACAAAAGTTTGGTTTCCTTCTTTTACTTTCTTTGTATAAACCCAGTGCAAGCAATGGTCCCAGAGGGAAGCAGTGGTTTCTCTTGAAATTCTTGGACAAGGTGAAAAGTTATGACCTCAGCTTCTCATTTGCCAGCCTCTTGCACAACTAGTTTTGTTACCCTGAGAAGACAAGCTCAATCACCACTCTCTGCGTCCCCACTTATAGCACAGTCTCCCCTTTTTATCCTGCATCCCTTTTCTATTCCATTTCTGTTTTTGAGACTTAACGTTTTTCAGAACTCATTTACCTTCATTACATTTCTGTCTGTGTATTCACATATGTTTAGAACACAGTGCTCTGCTCCAAGTATGAGCTTACAGAGCCATTGTGCACAAATCTCATATAGATTTTCTCAATTCTGCAGGACCATGATATCTTACATAAACAATGTCAGCCCTTTAATTATGTTGAAATTTTGTTCTTTATCTGTATGTGAGTGACAGCCTGCAGTGTTCTCAAAGGCAATGACTATACCTAACACATCTAAGTTCCTGACATATTGTCATTTGAAGCTTTTAATCCTAATAATGTACCTGAGAATATGTCACTTTTTCTGCTCACTTTGCATCTGCTATATTGACTATTTCATCTGCATCCAGTTAACATTCATGACTGATTAGCAAGAAGCAACTCATCTTTTCACAGGCTTTTTCTTATAAAGAATGTCTACATTTTTTAGAATAAATAGTGGGGTTTTATGATACAAAAGGTCTGTTTTTGCATCCAGCCTGTTTAAACAGAACAAAGAGATGATGCAAAAAATTTATGAGATTGATCTTACATAATGCATTGTATTTAAGACATGACATCATAATGATCCCCACACTTCATCAAACTTATTGAAGAGAATAAATATAGAGTCATTAAGAATTCTCCTTGATGAACCGAAATATTTGGTACATTTAATCCAAGAGTTACAACTACAGTTAAATATTTTGACTTAACATTTTTTTTCCCTCAGGGCTGGAGTGGTGACTCGGCAGTTACGTTGCTTGCCTGGCATGCACAAGTGTGTGGGTTCAAGCCCCAGCACCCACGTACACAGGTAGGTGTCAGAGCAATGAAGGCCATGTGGGAACTCGATAAAGATTGATTCTCTCTGTCTCTCTCTCTCTCTCTCACTGTCTTTCTTTCTTTAAAAAAATATTTTTGGTTCAGGCTATAGACAAGTTACCCGGTATTAGCAATGAAAAGAAGAATAAAGATCACTTTTATATAGTAGTTAAGATTGAACATGGGAACGCTTTATCAATAAGGTGCATTTACAGCCCTTTTCATTTGTATGTTCTGATATATTATCACATTATCGGTATTATATACTGTGGCATGCTATTGATGTGCCAGTATATGTTTTATATTTACATATATCTATATAGGTTAGGGCATGTCATTGTATGCAATAGCATATTGTATGATGCTGCATATCATGCTGTGTTATTAACTGTCATGGCATGTAAACATGATGCTATTTTATGTTACAGCATACAGCAGATGTTTTGACAGGCTAACCTAAGTTATAACACTTTAAATAGTTTTATGTGCGTAATAATATTGCATGCTACGATAAGCTAAGTTGTTAAACCATGCTTTATTTCATGGTATTGCATGCTACAATATGTTCAGGTGAGTTATTGGATGTTATCATATGTGATAGCTTCTTACTGCATTTTACAGTATGATGCTCCTGTTGCATATGTTATGGCTTGTTATATTATGGCGTGCTTGTGACATCATACGTTATGTTATGCCACCTTATGTCATGTTATGATGTGTTAGACATGTTATAGCATGTCATCTGTGTCATGTCAGTATGTTATATGCTATGATATCATGTGTTACCGTATGTTACAACATGGTGCTTTGTGTTAGGGCATGCTATCTATGTATCATGTGTTCTGGTGTGTTACTGAATCTTATTTGATTTTCACCTGTTATAGCATTCTATCTTGTGCTATATGTGTCACCCATGGAGTGTTATGGCATGTGGTTTATTATCTCTGTTATGACATGATATACGATGTCATGGTATGTCATATTATCACAACAGGACATGGTATTTCCTGTCGGTCAGGAATACAGGTGTGACTTGGTGTATTCCTTTGCTCAGAGCTTCACAAGGCTGCAGTCTGTGTGTCTTCTGGACTGTGTTCTTATCTGAATGCTCAACGGGGAAAGAAAGCACTTCATTGCTCACACAGAGTTTTTGCAGGATTAATTTCCTTGTGACTGTAGGACTCAAGAGTCCCAACTTCCTTCTGGCTGCCATCTGGATGAGATTCTCAGTTTCCATAGGCTGCTGATAATTCCTATATATTTCCCACAGTTCCTTATCATATGGAAGACTTGCTTAATCAAGAAGCAAAGGGAGTTCCTCTTGAGAAACTGCAAGAAAGATAGTTTCATTTAATGTTTAGCATAGAAATGACATCTGGCCATAATTTCTGTTGGTTAACAACCAATTTCTGTTGGTTCAGCCCATGAGACACAGAGTGAGGGGATTATACATGGGCAAGAATAACAAAGGCAGAGATCATAGAGGACCACCCAAAAGTCTGTCCACCTCATAGAGACATAGAAATGCAATTTATTTTGGAGCATAGATGCTATGGTCAGCTTCATTGCTAAGCCAATATATATCCTTAGTAATTTATTTAAAAATACTTTAGGCTTTCTATGCATGAGATTATATTAGTCATAAAATTACAATTTTGTTTCTTCTCTAATAATTTTATATTTGCATTTATTATATATTATACATGATGATGGTAGATTCCCTGACCTTGTTGGTATTTTTTTAAAGTGATACAAATGTTTTACTATTAAGAGTAACAACTTCTAGATACTTCATAGACATTGCTAATCAAGAGAAAGAAATTTTTTACTATTTTTAGTTGTTATTGAATTTGTTGTCTTCTAATTATAACTGGATTTTGTGTTTGATCAGAAGCCATTTGTGAATATGTTGTAATATCATTTTTCTTCCTTTTAAGTGGTAAATTCCATTAATAGATTGTATAATGTTAAGTGCTCCTTGCATTCCTGGGGTGAATACAACTTGTTCATAGTGGGTATATACTCAAGCTACTTTTATTTTCCTATTGCTGTTGTGATGAATTGCTACAAACTCAGAGATTTAAAAGACACAATCTTATTGTCTTACATTTGTGGAGGTCAAAAGTATGAAATAGGTGTTACTGGGTCCAAATCAAGCTGTCAGCAGAGCTGAGTTCCTTCTGAGTTTTCTAGGGGATTATCCTCCCCCTTGCCTTTTCCAGCTGCTGGGAGCTACACATATCCCTTTATCCACGGCTCTTCCTTCATCTTCAAAGCCAGCATCATAGCATCTTTGAATTTTTCTTGTCTCTGACCTCTGGTCTGTTGTCACATCTCTCTGAATCTAGTTGACTATGACTCTCTTTCATAGCTATGAATATTGGATCCTGCTGTTTGTTTTTAACTATTGAAAAGACAGGTATCAGTTTAATTGTGGTTGCTTTGTAGGTGATCTGGTTTTATGCTGTTTAGCCTTTTTCCTTCCTGGCTTCATGCTTAGATCCTCTCTGTTTTTAGTGTTTTTGAGACTTAAAGAATATTTTCCTCCATTAATTTTGCTTATATGTTTTGTGGTCTCTGTATATTTTGATAAATACACTTTACTGGTTTTTAACAAATGAAACTCTGACTTATTGAACTTTAATTATTATCTATTTTCTCTTTTTGAGATTTCATGATGCCAGTAAAACATTTTATTCTGCATCTCTTAAACTTATTTTAATATTTTGCCTCTTTCTCCTATACTCTTGGTATTAATTCTTCCCATCAATTAACTCATTGATTTTCTCTTTAAATTATTTGTTGCTAAGCTGTCATTTTAGTTTTTTATACTGATAATCATGTTCTTCTGAAAGTATTTGATTCTTTTTCAAGTCTTTCATGTGTCTTGTACACACATGCAGTTTTGTCAAATTTTTCTTCTTTTAAACTTTAAATAATGCACACATGTTTATCTTTTATATCTGAAATTAGTTATATTCTAAATCAGTATGTATTGTAAATATGTTAATTTTTTCCTGCTCAGTCTCACTCATGCTGGCTTATTTCCTTACTGATCTCGTATTTTTTAGTGTAAATAAAAATTTAGTTGATTGAATGTGGAAATCTGTGCAGCATAAATGATACCCTCAACTCTTTGCTTCCGGGATCTATTAGGGTGCAAGTGGATGGGGCCATTTTTTCATTCAAAATCTTACATAAGTCACAAGATTTTTGTTTAAATTTTAGACATAAATTTTTTGAAACATGTTTAGTCAGTTTTTCAGCTATCAGAGAGCAAAGGAATTACCCTCTTGCAAAACCCATTTGCTGATACTGTAAGTTTTTTAAAAAATTGCATTTCAGTTAATTAATTATCTTTGGAGAAAATTGATTTTTATTCTTAAAGTAATAGACACAGTTATAAGATTTTGTTCTTTATCATGTTAAAATTATTGAAACAGAAGAAAATGAAATTTCATGGTTAGGATTATGTGCTGAAGGGCAGTGGAGGGGTTAAGTAATATAAAACATAGACTGCCTTCTCTTCAGTTCAGTGCTTATGGATTTGCTGGTATAAAATTTCATACAGATATATATTTCATAGATATTACATTTCTTTTTAAAGTTCTCTTGTTAAATCTGAAAGTATGTGTTCTACTGAGAACCGAATCAATGTAGACCATATAAATTTTAGCTCCTTATATTAGCCTGATATGTACTCTTATCATTTTTTTATCTAATTCTGACTTTGAGGAAAATAAGTTATCTTGAATGCTAAAATATTTGAATAAGACTAAATTTGTTCTGGTTCTGTAAAGTATGGGGCACCGAGGCTTTGACCATGGCTAGATAATTGTGCAGTGAAAATAAGAATAACACACCATGAATAAAGTAAAATATCTAGGTGGTTTATTTTTTTTTTTTAGAAATTTTAGGCCCATTAAAATCTCAAAATTATTTTTTTTTTTTAAAGAGAGAAGGACAGTGAGAGAGAGAGAGAGAATCAATTTTTATTGAGTTTTTCACGTGGCCTTCGTTGCTCTGACAATTAGTTGTTTAAGTGGGTGATGGGGTTTGAACCCGTGTACTTGCTCATGCCAGGCCAGCACCATAAGCGCCAAGCCACCACTCCAGCCCTTGTTTGTTCTTTTTTAATGAATACTTTACCAGCATTACTCCATCACTGAATGTGAATAATTTGATATTGGGAGGAATTTCACTTGTGTTTCACTGAATTTAGGTTTCTGAATCATGATTTGAAAGGCAGCTATTCTTAGAATTTCCCTGTAAGTAATAACATCAAGTAGGAATGTCTCAGTCACTCGGAAAACATACTGATTCATTATTTTGTAAAATAGACACCATTATTTCATATATGACTTCATAGATGGCATAGATGGCTAGGAGGCCCAGAAAAAGGAATCATAACAACAATAATGGCTTTAATTATCCAGTACTTAAATGATATTTAAGTTGAAAGCTTAAAAACACTTCTAAATTATTTTTCATCTTAATAAAAGTAGGAAGCAAATTGGAATCCTAAGTAAACATAATAAATCCATACCAAGCAAGGAATGAATTATAAAAAATTACTCCAGATAGTTGATTTATAGTATTCAAGATGCAACGTTCCTTAAATCACAAGCTACTAAACAGATTTTTTTCTTAGCTTTGATAGATTTTCATATGGAATGTTCCTTTTCGTATAAAAAAATTTATATGTTAGGATTTCAAAAAGCAGTGTAATGGAGGTTTGGCATTCACCACCTAAGTGGTCTATCCTATCAATTTGCTTAGGATAATGCTTAAGATGAGAGACAAGGAAAGAGAGAGAATAAAATTATATCAAATCCTGACCCATTGACTGAAAACAATGGGTACTGAAATGTGCTGAAATGATGAAATTTGAATTAATATGTCGTTAAGTCATATTTTTTTGGTGTCTATTGATAATGCATCCCAGAGTCAATCAACTGACAAGAGCTCATTTTGAATCTGTTATAGTAGATTCAGTTATGCCGAAGTTCAGACATCAAAGTTATATTGAATCATAGAGGTTTGATGTCCATTTAACATTGGAAAAAACCTGAAAACATTTGTTATGGATTTTATAGCCAAACTTAAACCAAATAATCCTCAGACTTTTTTTATAGGAAAGCATACATTTTAAATTCAACATAAATATAAAAATATTTTAGTTCAAATGAAAGATCTTATATTATGCACTATAACAAGAAAATCTCTATATCTAGTTGATAATTCTGAGCATTTGAAAATATTTTTAGTTTAGTATTTGTGGAGATTTATTTCCACATAAATATTTACGGAATATTCTTCTTTCATACTTTTTTTCTAGTGGTGTAAAAGAAAAGCAAAGTATGAACATTTAAAATGTATTTGTTTCTAAGTTAGTAATTTACAGTGTGTAATCAAGGGAGCCTGACTTCCCAAGTCATCTGATTGATTACAGACTGAATAATTTTGTCCTCTTATATTTTACTCAGACAGGACTGGCATTCAAGTTGAGAGACTCTGGTCTCTGCATGCTGTTTCTAGTCCCTGTAAATTGGCATCTACATTACTTAAACCAAGGAGCACAGAAAAGAGTGCCCAACTAGAATCAGAATTTGTAGTCTTGCACTCTGCTGTCCCTTGTGCTGATTCTGATTTTCTCGAAAAATCCCATCAGCCTCACTTAAGAATTCCTATGACTATTTTGTTTCTAACTTCCTCAACATGAGTCTCTTGATCTCTGGTATTCTTCTCTCTGGTTTAACAAAATTCTAGTCTTGACCCTACCCTTCTTGGTCCTGCTTAATACTATGTCCTTGTTTTTGCTTCCTTTCTCCTCCCTCTTTCTATTTATAAAAAAAGAAATTCCCTGATAAAAGTTTGCTTCAGCATGACAGGCCATTTTGACTTTTGTGACAAAAGACAATCAGCTTTACTTATAGGAGTTCATGTTATTTATTTATAAAATGACAGAATTAAACTAGTTCCTACAGTGTCCCTTAGTATCTGCAACAATCTTGTCCTATGAGTTCCACTTCATTTCTGTAGGTATGTTGTTTCTTATCTTACAAGCAATTAAGACATATTACGTTCGTATTTTCAAATCTGTCTAAGCAATTTCTCTGCAACATGGAATTCATTTAAATAACTATTTGGTGAATGACTTTCCTTCAACCTTGCAAAACTATATTTTCAAAACAACTTTGGAGTTTCATAATTTTTATTTTAGAGAAGTTTTCATTAATCTTTTTTTTATTATGTTGGATTCACCTTTTCTGAGCCTTTTCACAGGTTTATTATTTCACTTCAAAGATCTGATATGAATAGGCATTTTAAAAATGAAGCCCAATATTCATTCTTGAACTTTTCGATATTTTTTAAAGAGAGAGAGGGACTGAGAGAGAAAGAAAGAGAGAATCAATTTTATTTTGTTTTCCATATGGCTTTTGTTGCTCTGTCACTTCATTGTGTACATGGTGCTGTGATTTGAACCCGCATCCTCACACATACCAGACAAGCACTGCAATAGCTGAGTCACCATTCCAGACTCTTAGATTTTTTTTTATGGCTCTCATTTGTGCAAGGGAGGCAGAATAGTGAGGATGGGTTAATAGAATTGAGAGGAAGTTGGTTTTCATGTTTGGGAATATTGAAGTAGCACTCCCTATGCAGAGAAGCATAGATCACAGTTTCCAATGTCTCTTTGATCATAAAATTTCTGCAAAGGTAAAATCTACTTTTAGTCCTGATCCTTATGTCAATTTCAGGAAAAACAAAGCAATTTCATAGGAATGAATTGTCCAAATGAGGTCCTCTTTGACCAACATTTGGAGTTCCTGGGGGCCACAACTCTCCTCTAGAACCCTAGTCAGACTGTCTATCAGATATAACGACTGGGACCTAAGCCTAACATTAACAAGCAATGCTGATTTTTATTTAGAGAGATCTGTGCATATCTGTGGATAAAATTACCCAGTCAGAGATATATCTTGTTTTTTCTTTTTTGAGAATTATTGAAAAATCCTAGGTCATTTTTGCTTGAAGCTTTCCATAATCCAGGAGGACAGACAAATCTGCACACCACTTACTCTTCTGCTTAAAGAAAGGATCTGGCCCCTTTGACCTGATGTCCTTAATTTCAGAGGGTGTCCTGCTTCATTTCTGTTCACTTAGTTGTCCTTTTCTTCTAACCATACCCCACTGCATCTAACTGTACCATCTTTATGCACCATCTCACCTCATTAACAACTTGGATTTAGCTAGTCCCTTCTCTTCTCTGGCCCAACAGTCCCATAAGACACTAACTTAAGTAGATTTATAACAACCATACAAAAACCAGTGGTTGATCTTTCAAATATGTAGCAATCAATGGTTTGTGGAAATTCCTTCACATGATCAGATAATAGCTTTTCAAACTCATTTTTTTTTCTCCTGCCATTATAATCTACACAATTTTCTCAAAGGTCCTCAGAAATTTTCCTTTGGCTATCATTCAACTCTATCACTAGAAAGACACTTCTAAAAATCAGCTTTCACATAGATGGCAAGGAACATCTACTTCTGCTAGGGCAGCACAGTAATTATGAAGCATCCGGATTGTTGAAAGTTGCTTACTTCAGAACATTAGCCCTTTTATTTGATGGGTTTGATGATGGGTAAATACAGTATATTCATTAGTGTTTTCATGAACATTCTCTCATAGCACTTAATATACTTCTGAAATAAAAGCCAATTACCAATTCTCACAGCATGCAAGATAGTCTGCTTTTTTTCCAAATAAGAGTTTAGCATGATGAAAAAGAGAACTTCAAAGCCTGCAAAACACTCGGTAACCTCAGTTTATAAAGGCCAATGAGCTCAGCAATATCTGCCTGCATCTAAAACTGTTTACAGAGATGTCACCATTTATATATTTTATTAAAATACATTACGATGCATATGAAAGCTTTACAGAGGATTAAAATACATCAAGTTTATTTTAAGATTAATCTAGCGAGGAGTATTGTCATCATGAAAGATGAGTGGAACAAAGACCTATTTTAATGTTTTATGAAAACATTATTAAAAAATCCATCATTAGTTGCGTTCTCCCTCAAGTCGCTTAGCTCAGTTAAAATACATTAAGCTTACTTTAAAATCAATAAAGTATTTTAAAAAGGTTTCTTCCTTGTGCAAAGCAAAAGTAGCATACATTTATTTTAATCTCTGTTAAACACCAATACCTAATCCATCATTTTGGCTTATGTACTCCTCAAAAAAAATTTTTTTTGTGTTGTTGTTGAAGAAAGCAGCATTTCAAAGTTTATATTTCCATTATTTCCTTGCTCAGTGCTAATGTTTTTTTGTCTGTATTGTTTCACTTGTATAATTCTCAAGGGTGGGCAGTTTTGTCTTATCTGTTGTAAGGATCCACATAGACCCAAATTGAATCAGACACAGGAATACTACAGGACTTAAAATATCTGCTGGGACACAAAAGAATGAATAACTCTACAGGTTATTCATATGAAGCAACGGGAGTAATCAAATCATAGAAGCAGGTAGTGGAAAGATAGTGGCCAAGACCAATGGGAAGACAGAGGGGAACTGGTATTAGATGGTATAATTTCAATTCTGCAAGATGAAAAATTTTTGGAGATCTATTGTGCAGCGATGTAAAATAAGGTAACCCTACAGGACTTAAAAATGGTTGAGGAGTAAGTTTAACTTTATGTGTTTTTAATCACAATTTGGAAAAAAATGAAAGAAAGGAAAAAAGAGAAAAAGCTGCAGGATGAGGCCACTCCTCTCACAATGGGAATGTTTTCACGCATGGCATGCTTCCTATGTTCTGCTTGTTGATTCCAATTTTCCCCTTAGTTCACTGACTGGTTCTATTCTTTATATCTTGAACCTACTCCTCAGTGTCTGTGTCTTCATTGATTTGGCTCATAATGCATATTCATAACACTAATATTATCTGCTCTGCTCTTTATGGACTTTCTTTCTTTCTTCTTTCTCCTTCCTTCCTTCCTTCCTTCTTTCTTTCTTTCTTTCTCTTTCTTCTCTTCCTGACTCCCTCTTTCTCTCTCTTTCACCAGGGATTAAACCCAAAGGTGCTTAACCACTGAGCCACATCCCCAGCCCTTTTCTATATTGTAAGTTGCTTGAAGCCTCACTAAGTGCTAAGACTGGCTTGCCTTCTTCCTTCCTCAGCCTCCCGAGCTGCTGAGATTCTCTGTGGATTTTTAAATTCTTGTTGTTAAATCCACCCACCCAGGGTTTTTTTTTTTTTTCTGTTTTGCCCAATAAAATTCCATAGGGATAATATGGTTATTTCAGTAATTTTTTTCTACTAGTGCACACATTTATTTGACTATTTTATGGAATAAGTGCATTTGGCTCAGGTATCAACTCCAATTCAATATGTTATGAAATAACTATGCTTGGCTCAGGTGTTGACTGATTCAATATGATTTTTCAGATAAAATGATTAGAATAGTCATTGCTGTGCTGCCCCCTTAAGCAGCAAGTGATAGTTTCTCTTAGAAAATATTCAGAATGGATAGTTGAATTCACCCATTTTTACCTCCTTACTCCTTGATTTTCCTTTCCTGGTCAATCTTATTTATTTAATCATACTCACATTATTTTGTAACTGAATGCTTCCTACAAGTAAATGCTTTCTTCCTCAATAATCCATTCTTATTCTTCTTCTTCTCCCCCCCCCATCTCTCTCTCTCTGTTTAGATGGGTGTCTCACTTCTCACTGTGTTGCCCAGGCTTGCCTTGAACTCCCTGAGCTCAACTGACCCTCCTGCCTCAGTCCCCAGAGTAGCTGTGAAGCTGGACTTCAGGAATGTGCCACCCAATTGGCTCTCTTATATTCTTGTAAAGGACAATCATTCTTTCTGCTTTTACAAATTTTCAAGGCAATATCTAGAATTTTACCAGTTATACTGGGTTACACTAATTCATGAAACAATGCCTCTAGGAAGGTACCTGTGGCACCTCCTTTGTCTATTTCTCATATCATGACTGAAAGCCCTGGGTCCATCACCCATATGTAATTTAGTTTCCATTGAAATGTATCATCCATTTTTTACTATTAAAGATTTTTTTCATGGAAATTCAAGAAATACATCTATCTCATTGGATTTTATTTTATTCTCTGAGAGATCTAAAAGCTTCCTGTCGATTGAGAGTTCATTCCTTCACTCAGTTGTTAGCCTGGTAAATATGTCTGATTGTAATTTTAAGGTTAATGTTGGCAAACTGAAGAAGTGAGAAATCTTTCCCTATTTTTTAAAAATTTTAAACCACTTACAAGTCAATGATCATCAATCCTGTCCTCCACTAAGTCCCTCAAGTAAATGTAATCATTTCATTGGATCTATAGTTCTCATATATATACATGATTTTTAAATTTTTACAAGTATTTTCAAAGCTAATTATTTGGGGGAAAATTTCTGTCCCCCGCCATAATTAGATATGTTGCCTTAAACCAACCATTTAACCTGTTCCAATTTATGTATTTGCAGAATTAACCTTAGAGTCACTATTGACCAATAAAGGAAAAGACAGAATTGCTAAGTACCAATAGCTTAATTCCAGTTTTAATGTGGATTATGAAATTTCTATCCACTTCATAAAATCATTAGCTCTCACCCTGGACCAAAAGATCAGACAATGTGAGATATGGGATTGAGTAAAACCCAATAGTACATTAAACTAAATCCTTCCTCCTCTTGGACATTATGGCTATTGTCAAAGAGAGACCAGTCTACTCTGGAATATAAAATACTTCCACCCAGAAGGTCACTGGGACCTCATTCTGCACTGCCACAATATTCTTTGACAGGATGCAACATTGGCTATTAATTCAACGTGAGGCACAACTCTCTCTAAACTTCATCTCCTGCTATGTCTTTTTTTTTTTTTTAAAGAGAGAAGGACAGTGAGTGAGAGAGAGACAGAGAGAATCAATTTTTATTGAGTTTTTCATATGGCTTTCGTTACTCTGACACTTAGTTGTGCACGTGGGTTGCTGGGGTTTGAACCCGTGTACTTGCGCATGCCAGGCAAGCACCATAACCACCGAGCCACCGCTCCAGCCTCTCCTGTTATGTCTTAATACTGATTTTAACCTGCAGAGATGAGATATAACTAGGTTTATTTTTTAAAGTATTTAACACACTTCTCTTTCGAGAGACCATTTCTACTTGGCATCTTAGACAGATAATGAAAACACCAAGAAGCATAATATAATGTGTGCTTTGCTTACTAAAAGACTTTTAAAATTGAATAACTGCAGCACAACTAGAAGAGCTAAATGCATTTTTGACTTCTATGATGACCTGTCATTCTAAATACTGTATTTCAGTTGTTTTTACCCATTCTGCCCCCTCCCTCTCAGCCTCTATAAATGAGGTTCACATTTCAGTGTGGTCTCAGAAGCAATTTCCCATGGTTTCATGCAAACCCCCAAGCTCCAAACATTATTAAGATTTTTCCATATACATTAGAAGCCTCTCTGCTGCATAACAGTGAATCATCATAACTTTGTTATGCCAAATCCACAGGTGATAGAAACAATAAAAAAGAAACCAAGAAAAGGCTCACAGTACATTTTAGCAAATTATTTCTGACCAGTGTGACAGCTCTGTAAAGTTCTAAGAAACATGCTGATTCGCTTCTTCTCAAACCCTTTCCCCATCGCGTTTGTTCTCAGATGGTGTCCTGTTGTAGTCAGCTTTTTTGCTTCTGTGACTCAAAGACCCCACAAGAACAAATTTTACGAGGAAAGGTTTATTCTTTTAGGGACTCACAGTTTCAGAGTTCTACCTCTAGAGAAAGCCAGCTCCATTCCCTGGGGCTCAAGATGAATCTGAACATCCTGGCAGCAGACACAGCTCCAGGGAGCAGGGAGCTCAAAATGTCACATCAGGAAGCAGAGCAGAGAGTGACCGTACCCCAGATGCAGAATATGTACCCCAAAGGCATATCCCCAATGACCACCTCCTCCAGCCACACCCTAGCAGCCTACATTTGCCAGTAAATTCCTAGATTAACTCACTGATTGGGTTAAACATTTTATAATTCAATCATTTCACCTTAGCCTTCCCAAATTATCACACGTGAGGTTTTGGGGGATACCTCACATTAACACCATAACAGTGAGCAGATACAGTGACTGTCATTCAATAGCTCTATTCACTTTCTTTGCCTCTCTATGTAAAATTTATCTAAAATAAGATTAAAATTGAAGAGAACTTGGAAAATGGGGCCAGAGGATCGGGGATGATAACACAATACCTATATATTTATCATATTTTTATGTCAGTTCTTTTTTTTAGACTTTGTCTAAATGAATAACAATTTCAAAAGTTGTCACAAAAGGAATGGTCATATATTTGCTTTTGATTAATTTTTTATTTTTTAAATTTTTCACTGGTGCACTATAATTGTATATCATGATGGCATTTATTGTCACAAATTCATAGATACACACAATACAACAGTATAATTTGATCAATATCCACCCCTTTGGTACTCTCCCACCCTCATCCTCCCATCCTCTGGTCCCTTGCCTCTCTCTTTCTGGGGTATAGATTCATTCTAACATACCCAAACATAGTGACATAATTCTTATACCTGTAAAGAACATTTTATATATGTGACAATAGTATATATAATGACATACTTATAAAAGCGTGGAGTATACTTTATTTTAATTCAATCCCAGCATTTTCCTTTTCCCCTCCCTTCCTTCTACTCCTTGTTCTTTTTAGATATATTTGACAACAGGGTAAACATTACCATTTTTATGAAAACATACAGTGTAATTTATTCTAATTCGACCCTCTCCTTTCTCTTCTCTCTACTGGTTTTTCTGTTATTTACTAAAAAGCTTTTCCAGTGACTCATTATCTATCTATCATCTATCTATCTATCTATCATCTATCTATTGTGTATGTGATTCACATACACATATGTGAACAAGAGCAAGTTAAGTCTGATTCCTTCCATTAACTTTCCCTGTTTCATTCCTCCTTCCCTCCATTTCCTACCCCTTTGACTATTCCTCTGTTCTTTTCTTTATTTCAGGTTAGGTTCCTCCTATCAAAGAGAACATTCATCTTTGGTTTTTTGAGACTGGCTTATTTCAGTTAGCATTATAGCCTCCAGCTTCATCTATTGGCCAGTAATGACATAATGTCATTATTCTTCCTTAAGGGTGAGTAATGCTCCATTGTGTGTATGTGCCACAATTTCTTTATCCATTCAGTAGTCGAAGAGCACTTGGTGGGTTCCATAGCACAGCTAGTGTGAATTGTGCTGTTTTGAGCATGGATGCTGCTGCATCAATGTAGCATGCTGCTTTTAGGTCTTTCTGATATATACCAAGGGGTTGGGTCAAATGGTGGATCCATTCCTCAGTTTTCGATGAATCTTCAAACAGCTTTCCAGAGTGGTTGTACCAGTTTGCAGTCACACCAAACTGTTTTACTGTTTTCCCCGTATCCCTACCAACATTTATTGTTCATAATCTTGATTATTGCCATTTTAACTGGAGTGAGGTGAAATCTCACTGAACTTTTAATTTACATTTCTTTAATTGCTAGAGATGTTGAACATTTATTTCTTCATTTGAGAAATGTCTCTTTAGCTATTTTGCCCACTTATTGATTAGGGTTTTTTTTTCTTTAAGTTTTATGAGGTCTTTATAACTCCTGGTTCTTAATGCCCTGTCTGAAGTACAGGAGGCAAAGATATTTTTCCCATTCTGTAGGTTCTCTCTTTATGTTCTTAATTGCTTCCTTTGCTATGAGATAGCCTTTCAATTTGATGCCATCCCATTCAATGAAGAACTAGACTGAGAATCTGGTCCTGAGCTTTTCTTTGTTGGAAAGATTTTGATGGTTGCTTCAATTTCACTAGAAAATGATTTGTTTTAAATTTTCTATTTTCTCCTGGTTCAATTGGAGTAGATCATATTTCACTAGGAACTCATCCATATGTTCAGGGTTTTCAAAGTTATTTGATTATAGATTTTCAAAATAGTTTCTGATAATGTTTTGGATTAATGAAGTATCTGTTGTGATGTTACTTTTTCATCCTGGATTTTAATAATATGAGATTTTTCTCTCTTTTCTTTATGTGGCTAATGTTTTATCAATTTTATTTATTCTTTTGAAAAACCAACTTTTTGTTTCATTGATTTTTTGTATTGTTTTCTTGATTTCAAATTCATTGATTTCATATGTGATTTTAATAATTTCCTATCTTCTACTGATTTTGGTTTTGGTTTGTTCTTTCTCTAAGGCCTTGAGATGAAGTGTAAGGTTATTGATTTTGTGTATTTCCAGTCTTTTAATGGATGAGCTTGAATCTAAAATTTCCTCTTCGCACTGCTTTCATACTGTCCCATGGATTTTAATATGTTACATCAGTGTTCTCATTTAGCTCCAGGTATTTTTTTAATTCCTCCCAATTTCATCTTTTATCCATTCTCTATTCAAAATTTTATTATTTAATCTCAAGGTATTAGAGTGTTTTTTGTTTTTTTAATCTATAGTTAATTTCCATTTTCATTCCATTATGGTCTGATAGGATGCAGGGTTGTAAGGCATCATCTCTCTTATTTTTATACTTGCTAAGATTTGCTTTGTGCCCTAGAATATGATCTATTTTAGAGAATGTTCCATATTCTGCTGTGAAGAAAGTATATTCAGATATTGGTGGATGAAATCTAAAAATGTCTGTTGGGTCCAACTATTAATTACATGGTTTAGTTCTATAGCATCTTAGTTTTGTTTAGATTTTCTATCCTGTGTTGAAAAAGGGGTGTTAAAGTTCCCAGAATAATTGTGTTGTAGTTGATTTGGTTTTTGAATTTCAAAAGGGTTTGTTTTATTTATATTGATGCTCCATTGTTTGGGGCATATATATTTATGATAAATATATTCTAGTTTTGTATGGTTCCCTTCAGTAGTATGACATGATCTTCTTTGTTTCTTGTGATTAATTTTGGCATGAAGTCCACCTTATCTAACATGAGAATTACAATATCAGCTTGTTTAAGAGAGGTATGTGCATGATATGTTTTCCCCCATCCCTTCATCTTCAGCCTAAATATGTCTTTGCCTATGTAGCTTGTCTTGTGCAGGCAGCATACTGTTGGGTCTTGTTTTTAAATTCAATGTGCCAACCTATCTTTTGATAGAATAGTTTAAACCATTTATAATGATATTTTATTGAGAGATTATTTTTATTTCCTGCCATTTAATTTATTTCCAGTATTTGAATATACATTGATTCTCTTTTGAAGGATTATCATCTTATTCTTCTAGTATAATGTCTTCCTGTGTTGATTTTCATTTTCATTTTGCATTTCTTTTGTGATATATTTTAATGAGTTTGTTTTGTAGTAGAAGCTTTCTAGTTATGAATTCTTTTAATTTTTGTTTATCATGGAAGGTTTTTATTTCATGTTCAAATTTAAAACTTATTTTTGCAGGGTATAATATTCTTGGTTGACATCCCTTTTCTTTCAGAGGTTAGTGTATATTATTCCAAGCCCTCCTTGTTTTGTTTTGGGGTGTGGGTTGATAAGTCACTACTGATTTGAGTTGGTTTTCCTCTAAATGTGATTTGTCACTTCTGTTGTGCAGCTGTTAAGATTCTGTCTTTGTTCTGTATGCTAGGCATTTTTGTAATAATATGCCTTGGAATGGATCTGTAGTGATTTTGTGTATTTGAAGTTCTATATTATATGCTTCCTTATTCTGAGTTTCCATTTCACTGTTAAGGATGGGAAAATTTCCAAAATTATTTCATTGAAAAGATTGTGCAGAACATTAGTTTGTGCTTTGAAGTTTTCCTCCATGCCAGTGACTCTCAAATTTGGTATGTTGATATTATCCCAGATTTCTTGAATATTCTGTTTATGACCTTTTAGCATATTTTCTTTACGATCTACTTTATTTTCAATATTATTTATTTTTTCTTCTAGAACAGAAAATCTCTCTTCCAAGTGGTTTAATTGATTGGTGATACTTTCCATTGAGTTCTTAAACTTGGTTTACTGATTCCTTCATTTTATGAATTTCCCTATGATTTTTTTCAGGATCTTTGTTAAAAGTCACCCATTTAAAAATGAAAACATTAAATCCTGACCAAAATAACCTACACTAAATTCTGTATAATTTTTAATTTGAATATTAAAATAATTACTCAGGAAATCAAACCCTAGAAGCATTACAAAATTAAAAAAAAAGAAACCCTGTTTGAACTAATGAGTGAATTCAGGGAAGATGCATGGTAGAAGAATCTACATATAAAAATCAATTGTGTTTCTTCACCTTAATCACAAAATAATCCAAAAAGGAAATTGGGAGAAGTATCTCATTTATGACTGCATCAAAAGTAAAATACTGGGTCTGGAGCGGTAGCTCAGCAGTTACAGTGCTTGCCTTCAATGTGCAGGTATGTGAGTTCAAACCCCAGCACCACATACACAAAGTCTCAGAGCAATGAAAGCCACGTGAAAAACTAAATAAAACTGATTTTCTCTCTTTCTTCTCTCACTGTCACTCTCTCTAAAAAAAAAAAAAAATCTGGATCATTTTGAACCAGAAACCTGAAGTCTTAAAAAAAAAAAAAAAAGGAAAATACTGAGGAATAAACTTGAGTAAAGGGTGAGAGATTTACGCATTTAAAACTATAAAATAAAGCAGAAAAAATTAAAGACACAAACAAATGGAAAGATACCCTATGTCTATGGATTGCAGGTTTTCATATTGTTATAATTTCTATACTACCCAAAAATACTTATAGAGTCTGTGTAATTCCTATCAAAATCCCAATGGTATTTTCTTTTTGGAAACAGAAGAAACAGTTCTTAAAATTCATATGAAACCACAAAGGACTGCAAAAATTGAAAACAATCTTGAGAAATAAGAGCAAAATCTGAGACCCAACATTTTCTGATTTCAAAATATATTGATGCTTTATATGTGCCCGACACTGCACGATTTTGGGGTGAGAGTACAGAACAACTTGTCTCCAATTGGTAAATAAATTTATCTGTATTAATTCTGAAAGCTGTATATGGATCTATAATTATCTCAAAAAATTTAATTAAAAAGAAAGCCAGCTGTCTATATATTTATCTACACCTAGATCTGTTTTTGGACTCTGTAATATTCTATTTACATACTTTACTTCCCTGCTAGTTAAATACATTCTAGTTTACAGTTGAATATATGGTAGGGTAAATTCATTCATACCACTATTATTTTAAAATGTTGCAATAATTCTGCCATAATTATTTTTTGTATAAACTTTAAAATTATTTTATATGTATTCCGAAAACAGTCCCCTAGGATAACTCTCTACGGAGATGCTATTTATATGTCAAATATTTTTACCCATTTAAATTATATAAATCAGTGGGTATTTCTGTTTATTCATACATGTGTTCAAAGGTCACTGCAGTTGACTTTAAGACATTTTATCATCTTAAAATTTCATTCATACCATTTAACTATAGCTCTCCCTTAACCTCCTTTACCAACTTGAACTCTGTCTTCATACATTTGCTTATTGTAGACATTTCAGATAGATGGAAACATACTCTATCTTATCTTTAGTGAATGGCTTTTTTCACTTAGCATAATGTTTTCAAGGTTCATTTATTTTGTAGCAAGTGTCAGTAATTTATGTATTTGTATTGCTAAATATATTCCGTTTTACTAAATTGTCACTTTTTTATCCATCCACCCATTGATGGACATTTAGGTTTGTTCACTTTTTATTTCACTGGAGTGTGCTGCTGAATACAACTTTTGGCTTTATCTGGAAATGGGATTATTGGATCATATTGTAGCTCTAAATTTTAATCTTTAAGCAATTTCCAGATTGCTTTGTGGACCAGCCATACCATTTTACATTCCAATCACCAGTGTGAGATGATTACAGGTCTCACATTTTCATGTAAACTGGCAATTTTGTGCTTTCCTTTTCTTTATTTCTTGCTTGCTTCCTTTCTTTTCTTTTTCTTTGTTTTTCTTTTCTTCTTTTGGTATCAGGGATTGAACTCAGAGGTGCTTAACCAGTAAGTCACATCCCCAGCCCTTTTTATTTTTTATTTTGAGACAGGGTCTTGCTGAATTGGGATCCTCCTGCCTCATCCTCCCTAGCAGCTAGAATTACAGTTATGTGCCACCACGCCTGGCAATTTTCTCTTTTTCTAAGCTTTTCTTTTTTTTAATTTTTTTAAATTTTTGAACAACCATAACAAGTTTTTAACAAAATAATATAAAATGTGTATAGATTCTGGGTATTACAATTACCCCCAGGAGTGCCCCCCCCAATTACCCACCCTTATCCCTCCCTTCCCCCTTCCACAATATCTCTAAAAAAGGATTATGTTGTAGAGCATTACATCTTATCTGGATTTAACACATGATAATAGACCAACTTTCTCACTGGCCAGGGTCTAATCCCAACCTCCACAGATGAG
>PVKS010030538.1:0-24307 GCA_004027875.1 Aplodontia rufa
GTTTTTTCTTATTCCAAAAGACGAAGATCATTTCATCTCCTAATGTTTCCTTTCAGATAGTTTTTGCTCTTCCTATTAATGAGAAAAAAAATTCTGTTCACTTGTATTTCTACTGAACTTGGAAGATGGAGATTCTTTAGAAATATTATTTGAATAAATTTAATGCATTTGTGTTCTGTGTATTTACAGATGGGGCACGAGTGGGTCTGGTTGGATTCTGAACAAGACTATCCCAATGACTCTGAGTTGAGCAACGACTGCCGGTCCCTCTTCAGCTCATGGGACTCCAGTCTGGATCTTGATGTGGGCAGCTGGAGAGAAACTGAAGATCCAGAGGCTGAGGAACTAGAGGAAAGCAGCCCAGGGGGAGAACCTAGTGAGCTGCTTGTGGGGGATGGAGGCAGTGAGGAATCTCAGGAAGAGGCAGAGCAAGTCAGCCGCCAGAACCTCCTTCACTTTCTCTCTGAGGTAATAGTAGGCATCTACTCTAAAGCTGGAAAAACCTCAACTTCTAAAAGAGCACTAACCCTTAAATGCTGCTACCTTTCATAATATTTACTTAAATATAAGCTCCACAGTGGCAATGACTAAGAAGTTCATTGTTGTGTCCCTTAGCACTTGGTACTGATACAGAATGTGTACCAAATACTGTTTTGACTGACTATTCTAAGACCCCAGTCTTTAGGAAGCTAGTCATAGGAATGCAATTTATTTATGCAGGATTGCCTTATGAGCAATTGTATCCTTCCAATTAATTCTTCCAGTCATGAGAAGTTATACCTACCCAAACTCTCCTTGAAGCTTAAAATATTGTGACTTCAAGGCAGTTTTTTACCCCCTGTACTGGGGATTGAACCGAACCCATGGGCACTCTACCACTGAGTTACACTCCCACCCTTCCCCCAACTCCCATTCCCTAAGACAGCATCTCACTAAGTTGCTGAGGCTGGTGAACTTGAACCATATCCTCCTGCCTCAGCTTCCTGAATTGCTGGGATTATAGCCATACACCACTGTGCCTGGTTTCAAGGCAGTGTTTTTATTACCCTGGTCAGAGACTGAAGACAAAAAATATACAGATAGGGGCTGGAGCGGTGGCTTGGTGGTTATGGTGCTTGCCTGGCATGCACAAGTACGCAAGTTCAAACCCCAGCACCACATACACAATGAAGTCTTGGAGCACTGAAAGCCACATGAAAAACTAAATAAAATTGATTCTCTCTCTCTCTCACTGTCCTTTTCTCTTTAAACACACACACACACACACAGATAAGAAATATATAGATTTGGGACTGACCTTGTAGCTCAGTGGTAAAGTGTTTGCCTAGCACAGTTGAGGCACTGCATTTGATATCACCACCACAGAAAAATAAAGGTAGGTGTGTAGTGGGGGGGAAGGATAGAGTAGGAGCGGGAGGGGTGAGGGAGGGAGAATAGAGAAGGATCTAGGGAGTAATTCTGGTTTAAGTGTGCATATTATATTGTTACTTTAAATGCATTTGTGATTGTACAATAACTCAATTCCTTAATAAAAATATATTAAAAATAAATAAAGGTATTGTGTCCATCTACAACTAAAAGAATTGTTTTAAAAGAAAAGGAACATATAGAATTGGACCAAAGAATTATATTTATGCTACAACTGAACACAGGATGAGCAAGTATCTGGTTGAAGTCTTGCTACTTGTCTCTATAGAGTCCAGCAAACAAATTTTTCAAGTTTTCTTGAAAAACAGTGACTCCCAATTGATCAGAGTTAATACAAGTTAAAAAATTAGAACATGAGCTTTTGGAAGATGTATTAACTATGTCTATCTTATTCACTGTACCATCCCTAGCAACTAACCCAGTGCTTGTGTATACATTTGGTAAATTTAAAATGATTAAATGAATTAAACCTATCTGCCATCTCAGACTTAATCACTGTGGCAGTGTAAGCATGTACCATTACTGATGTGTGGATAATTTCCATGGTGTTCTTTGCATCTAAAAATAAACTTTGACTGCAGGTAGCTTATTTGATGGAGCCATTGTGCATTAGCAGTAAAGAATCAAGTGAAGGCTGCTACCCTTCATCTGGTACCATGCAACAAGAGGGAAGGGAAATTGAAGTCACTGAAGGAGAAGGAGATCCCTGCAGAGAAACTGAAGAACTTTTAGCCAAGGTAGACCCCTTAGTAGCTGAAAAAAAGCTACCAGGAGAAAATGGAAAGCCAGATTTGGTTCCAGTCCCCTCAGACATTTGTGCAGTTCAGGAACTACCCACAGAGTGTGAAGAGGTAAGTGAATAATTTACATCATCTGTCTGGTTGGCCTTCACAGGCAGAATGGTTAGAGCTCATAGATTAGTTCCAGAGAGTTATAACTACCTGGGTCCAAATCCTTGTTTTAGCACTAGTTTTAGCTGAGTGTTCTTAGGTACTTACTAAATATTTTAGAACCTCAGTTTTCTCTGCTACAAATGGGATAATAGTGTTCTCTACTTTGTAGGTTTTTTTTGTGAGATTTAAATGAAACAATTCAGCCCAGTGTGGTGACGCATGGTTGTCCTAGCTCCTCGGGAGACTGAGATAGAAGTATTACTTGAGTCCAGGAGTTTGAGAACAGCCTGGGGAACATTGTGATACTCCATCTCAAAGTGAATGAATGAATGAGACAACTCATACAAAGTAGTAATCATAGTGTCTGCCTCATACTAAACAGTCAGTAAAATTTAGTATGCCTTTATCCTTGTTAATATTATCTGTCGGGGCTGGAGTAGCACACTTGCCTGTCTTGTGTGAGGACCAAGGTTCAAACCCCAGCACCACATAACATACACAACTAAGTGTTGGAGCAATGAAAACCAGATGAAAAACTAAATAAAATTGATTCTTTCTTTCTCACTCTCCCTTTCTCTCTTAAAAAAAAGTATATACACATACACACACACACACACACATGCACACACATACACATTATATACACATATATATAGCTAGCAGATGCGGTGGTGCATTCCTGAAATCCCATTTACCCAGGAGGCTGAAGCAAGTTCAAGGCTAACCTTGGCAACTTAGAATCTGACACAAAAATTTTTTTTTATTAAAGAGAGAAGGACAGTGAGAGACAGAGAGAATCAGTTTTTATTGAGTTTTTCACATGGCTTTAGTTGTTCTGACACTTAGTTGTGTATATGGGTTGCTGGGGTTTGAATCCGTGTACTTGTCATGCTGGGCAAGCATCGTAACCACCGAGCCACCGCTCCAGCCCCCTGACACAAAATTTTAAAAAAGGACTGGGGATGTAACTCAGTGGAAAAGCACCACTGGGTTCAATTCCAAGTACAGAAAAAAATATGTAGATAATATCTGGCCAGCTATAGTCATTAACTCAAGGGCCACAGGTGATATTACGATTTTAAAGAGTACAGTATCTGGGGCTGGAGCAGTGGCTCAGTAGTAGAGTACTTGCCTGGCATGTTCAAGGACCGGCTTCAAACTCCAGCACCACATACACAACTCAGTGTCCAAAAAATAAAAACCAGATGAAAAAAATAATTAAAATTGACTCAGCATCTAGATTTAAAAAAAAAATTTAATTTTGAGGTTGAGATGGACAGAGTTTAAATTCTCCAGTAAGATAATTGTTAAGCATTTGGTGCAGGAATAGTGGCTCAGCAGTTATGGCACTTGCCTGGCATGCACAAGCACATGGGTTCAAACTCCAGCACCGTGTACACAACGAAGTGTCAGAGCACTGAAAGCTACATGAAAAAACAAATAAAATCGATTCTCTTTGTCTCACTGTCCCTCTCTCTTAAAAAAAAAAAAAAAAGAATTTGTTGACTTAGCTGGGCCTGGTGGTGCATGCCTGTAATCTCAGTGACTCATGAGGTTGAGACAGGAGATTTGCAGGTTCAAAGTCAGCTTCAGCAGCTTAGTGAGTCCCTAAGCAATTTAGCAAGACTGTTTCAAAATAAATATAAAAAGAGCCAGGAATATGAATCAGAGGTTAAGTGCCCCTGAGTTCAATCCCTGGTACCAAAAAGAGGAGAAAAAAAAAAAGAATTCATTGATTTAAGCCTACTTAAATCAACTTTTAATTTCTTTTGTAGCTTTATAATAATTGTCCTTTTCTTACCCTAAGGTCAGCCTTTCTTTAATCTGTGCAAATAAAATTACCATGCAGATAGTAAATCTCTTTATAAAGTTTCCTGGAATTCCCAGGGTGAAGTTCAGCAAGAATCCAAAGAAGATCAAGGTGAAGGGTATGCTTCAGAGATGGAAGACCAGCCCCCTTCAGGTGATTGTGATGATGGCTTCAGCCTTCAGGAAACTCCCCTTGTGGATATTCTTTTCAGCCATGCTAACTCCTCAAAACTGTAAGTATTGGGCTGAGGGTATAGTTTAGTGGTAGAGAATTTGCCTAAGATGCTTGAGGCCCTGGGAGTGATACCCAGCATCAAGCAAACAGATAAAAAACAAACCTAAAAGTAGAGATTTTTATCCAACATTGTTAAGATTCATAATATTTTCTGTTTATCATTCCTATTTGAATGTGTTACAATGAAATGGATTACTTTTCTATGTTAATAAAAAGACCAGGTGTGGTGTTACACACTGATAATCCCAGCTGCTTGGGAGGCAGAGGCAATGGCAATGTGACCACAGATTGAAAGCCAGCCTCAGCTCCTTAGTAGTAAGCCTTTAAGCGACTTAGTGAGACCCAGTCTTAAAATAAAAAATAAAAAAGGGGGGCTGGAGCAGTGGCTCAGTGGTTTCGGCACTTGCCTGGCAAGCCTGAGGACCTGGGTTCAAATCCCAGCACCATGTACACAACTAAGTGTTGGAGCAACTAAGGCCATGTGAAAAACTAAATAAAGTTGTTTCTCTCTTTCTCTGTCTCTCTCACTGTCCCTCTCTCTTTAAAAATAAAAAAAAAATAAAAAGGGCTGGAGATGAGGTGTATTTGTTAAGCACCCTAGGTTCAATCCCTGGAATCCCCCCCCCCAAAAAAAGAAATTATAGTTGGAAACCACTATGAATTAAATATGTATGGTTCAATTTTGTTTTTTGTTTTTTATTTGTTCTGAGGGAAGGTGTTATATTGACTGGTCTGGCCTGGAATTCCTAGACTTAAATGTAATTTTAACAACATATAAACACAGGTTTATATACTCTCCTATTATAAAATAGTTCTGTTTCATCAACACCGGGTATGTTTCATAAATAATCCTTTCTTAATTACTAGGTTTCATTTGTTCAGGAAACATTGCTCCGTCAGATTGTTCCTTAAGTCAGTGTGGTGGGGACAGCACTGGAGATTGAACCCAGGAATACTCTAAAATTGAGCTACATTCCCAACCCTTTTTTTTTTAAAGAGAGAATCAATTTTTATTCATTTTTTCATCTGGTCTTTGTTTCTCTAACATTTAGTTGTGTATGTGGTGCTGGGGTTTGGACCCAGGTCATCTTGTATGCCAGGCAAGCTTTCTAACTGCTGAGCCCCCACTCCAGCCCTTAAAACTACTTTAAAAGAAGACATTCACTGAGGTGGAGGTGGAGTGTAGTACCTCAGTAGAACACTTACTTACCTACCATGTCCAGTGCCCTATCACTGGGGGAAAAAAATTCTCCAGAGCATTTTTTGTTTTTGTTTTTGCTTTTTAAGAAAGAAGGGAAGGAGAGAAAATCAATTTATTTAGTTTTTCACATGGCTTTTGCTGCTCCAACACTTCATTGTGTTCACGGTGCTGGGGTTTGAACCCAGGTCCTTGTGCATGCCAGGCAAGCACTGTAGCTACTGAGCCAGTGCTCCAGCCCCTCCAGGGCCTTTTTCACAGGCACCTCCTTTGGTCTGTACTGATCTGGTGAGCTTTTAGTGTCTTTGGAGCACCATTCCTAGACTGCAGGGTCTTTCCATTCTCCCTCTTTGATTTTACTTATAATTGCTTAGCATTCATTTTCATATAGGTAGAAATAGAAAGGTGAGCAAGGAATTATTTCTTAAACTATGGCAAAGTTGTTGATTATGAAGTTAGAGAACCTAGCATAGTGCCTTTCATACAGTGGACACATTAAAAGTCTGTTACATGGATGTATGAATGAAGTTGTACCACCAGTCCAAAGATCAATTGTTCATTGTGTTGAATGACCAGAAACAAATGCCTTGTTCTGATAGGCTTCTACAAATAATAACATTTGTACCAAGCAGTGGTACATGCCTATAATCCCAGTGACTCAGGAGGCTGAGGCAAGAGGATCATAAGTTTGAGGCCAGTCTTAACAATTCAGTAAAGCCCTCCCCAACTTAGGGAGACTCTGCCTCAAAATAAAATAAAATGGACTGGGGATGTATCTCAGTAATAAAATGTCCCTGGGATCAATCCCCATGATAATAATAATAGCATTTGCTAGACATGGTACATACATGTCTGTAATCCCTACTCTGGATGACTGAGGGAGGAGGATCACAAGTTCAAGGTCAGCCTTAGCAACATTTTGAGACCCTGTCTTGAAATATAATTTAAAATGGCTGAGAGGATGTAGCTCAGAGGTAGAATACTCCTGTGTTCTATCCCCATTACCAAAAAAAAAAATTAGGGTAAGTTGACTATAGACTGTAGCAATTTTTATGGTTTGTGATTTAGATGCAAGTGAGATATTATGTAATGAGAATGAATAGTTATGTGGAGATACCCAAATTAGAGAAAAGTGAAAGTTGTGAAGTTGTGGTGTCATATGAATTTATATTACATGATACATAATGCAAAATGACAGCATGAAGCCTTAGGTGTGAAGACAACACATATAGAATGAATTAATGTAGTTTATAAAGTGGGAAGTTTAACATGGTGTTTAACTTTGAAGTTAACAGAAAACTTTTCAACTGGGAAAATTAAAAAATGAAGCCAGTGATGGTGGTGCACACCTGTAATCCCAGCAGCTCAGGAGGCTGAGGCAGGAGGACAGCAAATGCAAAGCTAGACTCAGCAACATAGCGAGACCCTGTCTCAAAAATAATAAGGACTAGGGATATGGCCGGGTGGTTAAACGCCCCTAAGTTAATTATTGTTTCTCTCCCTAAAAAAAGACTGGGGATGTAGCAGAATGTAGCTTAGTGGTACAGTCATTTCCTACTTTGTCCAAGGCTCCAAGTCCAATCCTAAGTACCACCAAAAAAAATGTTGAACCAGTGCACTTCTAAAGAAAAGCTAGGGGGCTGGAGCAGTGGCTCGGCAGTTATGGCTCTTGCCCGGCATGTGCAAGTACACAGGTTCAAACCCCAGCACCACGTACATAACTATGTGTCAGAGCAACAGAAAGCCATGTGAAAAACTCAATAAAAAATTATTTTGTCTCTGTCTCTGTTTCTCTCTCTCTCACTGTCCTTCTCTGTTTAAGAAAAAGAAGAAAAGAAAAGCTAGAGGGGCTGGAGTGGTGGCTTGGCGGCTGCGTTGCTTGCCTGGGAAGCACAAGCACACGAGTTTACACCCCAGCACCGTATACACAATAAAGTGTCCAAGGAATGAAAGTCAAGTGAAAAACTAAATAAAAAGTTTCTTTTCTCTCTCTCTCTCTCTCTCTCACTGTCCCCTTTCTTTAAAAAAAAAAAAAAAGAAAGAAAGGAAAAAAGAAAAGCTAGAGGACTGGGATGTGACTCAGTAGTAGAGCGCTTATTTAACATGTATGAGGCCCTGGTTCAATCCCTAGCACCACAGAAAATACGATAACATAAATAAAAGCTAAATGAATAAGACTGTTTAGTCCTGGAAAAGAAGGAAGTGTCAACAAGGAGAAATGAATTTGTCATAGGTCTTTTAAAGATCACTATATAGGGAAAAGCTTAAAGGAAAATATTTAAATTGTGTAATATTCAGATAAAACATAACCAAATTCTTTTGTATGTGAAACCAAATAGTTCTTTATCTGGAAATAAGAGAGGGAGTCTTTCAGTGTTACATATTTCTGCATAAAAACAGGACCAGATTAATTTATCAAATACTGAGCACTTACTGTGTGCCAGGTTCTCTTACAGGCACTTGGGAAACATCATTGAACAAAGACTGCTTTCATCCTGGCATTGTGGCATACACCTGTTATCTCAACAATTGGGAGACCAAGTCAGGATGATTCCAAGTTTGAGGCCAGCCTCAGCAACTTAGGGAGATTCTGTCTCAAAAAATTGCCAGGCATAGTGACACACACCTGTATCCCAGCAGTTTGGGAGGCTGAGGCAGGAGAATCACAAATGCATAGCCACCCTCCTCAACTTAGCAAGACCCTGTTTCAAAATAAAAAGTAAAAAACGCTGGTGATGTGGCTCAGTGTAGAACAAAAAAAAAAAAAAAAAAAAAAAAAAAAAAAAAAAAAAAAAAAAAAAAAAAAAGAAAGAAAGAAAGGCTGCTTCTATACATAGGCCAGTCCTTTATAGTCATAGGTGCTATAAAATAAATCAGCATAAGTAGAAAAGGCACAAGAATTCATAGATTTGTAATATACTTCATAAAAAGGTAATTACTTAATTGGGTAATAGTCATAAAAGAATACTTATAGTTGATGGTACCCTGTAAAAGTATTAAATATATTTTATTCCTGTGGTATTATATTCCTTCAGGTATTAATTAAGAGCACTATGGCTTGAGAAAACCTCATTAATGGGGAGACAGAATACTGTTTGTGAAGTTAACTGTCTCTTTTCTGTCATGTTGTATCCTATAGGTCTGATCTAAGTCAAGGTGACCCTGTTCAGGATCATTTGCTATTTAAAAAAACTCTTTTGCCAGTCTGGAAGATGATTGCCAGTCACAGGTAGGTCTCCAAAGTGGTAATAGTGTATATATTCAGAACTAAAGCATTAGCACATGTTAAGTTTTAAGCCTAAAAGGAGATATGTTTGTTCCTCACACGGACCATAATTGTAAGGCAAATCTTGTATCTAAAACTGGTTTAACCATAGGTACCCACAGCTGCTTTTACTAGTCTGTACAAGACATAATTGCTGTACCATTTGAATTGCCTCTAGAAATTGATTCCTATTACATGCTATTTTATACTTAAAATATGTATACCTCCTTACAATATGGTCATTCTCTTTTTCCCCAGAGATAGGGTCTCAGGAACTTTGAATAAATTTCTGAGCTCTAAATTAATAGATTATAATAAATTTGGTTAAATAGTTAAATATTTTGCATTTTTTATGTTTTTAAAACTGTTTAGCAAGAGGAAATAGATTTCTCTCTCTTTCTCTCTCTCTCTCTCTCTCTTTTGGCAGTTCCCATCCTTTTTTCTTCTTTCTTTTTTTTAGAGAGTGAGAAAGAGTTGTATTACTTATTTTTTCATTTGGTCTTTTGTTTGTTTTTCCAATGCTTAGCTGTGTTTGTGGTACTAGGGATCCAACCCAGATCCTCACCCATGCCAGGCAAGGGCTCTACCACTGAGCCACCTCTCCAGCCCTTACCAGCCCTTTTTATTTTATTTTCAGACTGGGTCCCATTATGTAGCCCTGGCTGGGCTGAACTTGGCATCCTCCTGCCTCAGCCACCTTAGTCACTGAGGTTACAGACATGCAGAATAGATTTCCTCATAGTGGTGCTCAGTCTGCATTCTCCTAAGGGAAATCTAACAAGAACTGAGCCATACTCTATATTTTTATGTATTCTCTTCACAGCCACTCTTCTGTTTTGGAGTAACTTGCCAGAATTTTTTTATCCTTTCTGGGTTTGTCCCTTAACAGGTTCAGCAGTCCATTTTTGAAGCCTGTGTCAGAAAGGCAGGCACCAGGATACAAGGATGTGGTGAAAAGGTCAGTGGAAAAGAGGTCAAGAAAGGTTGAATGCTTTTATATCTGTCTTTTCATTCTTTATTTCCCATCAATTAAATTATTTATTTTTCTTCTCTTTTTTTTTCTTTTTGATACTAGGAATTGAACCCAGAGGCACTTTACCACTGAATCACATCCCCAGCCCTTTTTATATTTTATTTTGAGACAGGGTTTTGCTAAATTGCTGAGGCTGGCTTTGAATTTGTGATCCTCCTACCTTAGCCTCCTGTGTGCACCAATACGCCTGGCTAAATTATTTCTTTATTTTATTTACATGATTTACAAACTCAAGATATATTTTATAGCCAAACAAGTTTGTAAAGTTACGGTGAGTTTAGTGTCTTCACTTAAGAAGTAATGCTTTTTTTTTTTTTTTTTTTGGTACCAGGGGTTGACCCAGGGTTGGGGGTTATCTAACCACTAAGCTATATCCCCAGCCTTTTCGTTTTATTTTGAGACAGGGTCTTGCTGAGTTGCTCAGGGCCTTGCTTAGCTTAGAATTCTCCTGCCTCCGGCTCTGGAGCTGTTAAGATTAAAGGCATACACCATCACACCCAGCCATTCCTTAAACTTTTTTTTTTTTAAAGAGAGATATGAATGGTGAGAAAGAGAAAGAATCAATTTTACTTAATTTTCCATGTGGCTTTCATTGCTCCAACACTTCTTGTGTAAGTAGTGCTGGGGTTCGAACCTGCATCCTTGTACACGCCAGGCAAGCGATGAAACCACTGAGCCACCACTCCAGTCCTCATTATGCTCTTAAATTAACCTTTGACTTTTTTTTTCTTGGTGGTACTGGGGGTTGAAAAAAGCACCTTACCACTGAGCCGCATCCCAAGCCCTATCTATCTATTTATTTATTATTTTGAGACAGAGTCTAAGTTGTTGAAGCTGGCCGTGAATTTTTTTTTCCCCTCTATGGCTGAGGATCAGACTCAGGACTGGGCAAGTGCTCTGCCACTGAGCTAAATCCCCAACCCCTGGCAAGAACCCTATATTCATTCAGGCAGTTAGTTATAGGTATTCTTTTTAAAAAAAAAAAAAAAGCTTTTTTTTTTCTCTCTCTCTTTTTTTAAGAAAGAGGGACAGTGAGAGAGAATCAATTTTATTTAGCTTTCCATGCAGTTCTTGTTGCTTCGACACTTCACTGTTTATGTGGTGCTGGGGTTTGAACCCGCATCCTCATGCATGCCAGGCAAGCATTGTAGCTGCTAAGCCACCACTCCAGCCCTAGTTATAGGTATTCTGAGACAAAACTGTTAACTCAAATGTTGTACACAAAGTTACTGTTTGTGGTTAAATGCAGTATTTTGAATTCTTTTTTTAAGAGAAAAGGACAGTGAGAGAGAGAGAATCAATTTTTATTGAGTTTTTCACATAGCTTTCGTTGCTCCAACAACACTTAGTTGTGTACGTTGTGCTGGGGTTCGAACCTGCGTACTTGTACATGCCAGGCAAGCGCCGTAACTGCTGAGCCACTGCTCCAGCCCCAGTCTTTTGAATTTTAATAGCATAGTTCCTCTAAAAAGCCATTATAAAGCAGTATGGTAATAGAATATGAAAGATCACTGGACCTTTGGAGACTATATCTGCTATAACAAAATACTGCAGACTGGGTAATAGAAGTTTATTTCTCTTGGCTTTGGAGGCTTGGAAATCCAAGATGAAGGTAAGAGCTTCGGTCTGCTTCCAAGGTGGTATCTTGTTGCACCCTCCTATGGGGAAAATGTTTTATCCTCATGTGGGAGAAGGGACAGAAAAGTAAGAGAGTGCTTTTAATCTCAAACCATTTTTAAAGATGCTAATCCCATTTATGAGGGGTAGATCTCTTGTGACTTAAATCACCTCCCAAAGGCTATATTAAGAAGTATACTTATACTGTCTCACGCTGGGAATTAAGTTTCAACAGGAGTTTTGAATGGGACACCATCATTCAAACTATGTCAGAGACAATCTTCTTCATTCTGCTAATGAGGAAAATAAGGTTGGAGGTAATCATGACTTGCCTGTGATCAACTAATAGTTATAAGCAGAGCTAGAACTAAATCTCAGATTTTTATTTAGAGTTCAGTCCTCTTTCTGTACTACTGTGCCTTCTCTATCTACTCTTTAAATCTCATTAAATAATAATTTATTTATCTTAATATTCACTGGATCCTCACTCTTTTCATATCCATGAAAGGAGAAAAATTCTTAGTTTTCGATTTGTACAATAAGAGAAGTAAATGAAATACCTAATTGTATGACTGTGCATTATCCTTCTCCCTCCCTTGGGTGCTAAGGATTAAACCCTGGACCTTGTCCATGCGAGACAAGTGCTTACCACTGAGCTATATCCCCAGCCTTGACTACATTATAAACAGTTAGTAATTACTGTGTGACAAATGGATCCTTGGAGCTCCTCCCAGCCCTTGGTACCTGAGACTGACTCTGTTCTAGTCTAGTTGCTTAGCCTATGTGCTTTGGAGTCAGACTGCCTCAGAATTGGAACCCAGACAATGTTATTTGGGGGCAAATAACTGTTTCCTAATCTTCCCAACAAAGTTTAATAATAGTATCTTCCCTTACACATTTGTTTGGGGTTTTTTTGTTTTTTTTTTGTTGTTGTTGTTGTTGTTGTTTGTTTGTTTGTTTTTTTGGTACTGGGAATTGAACCCAGGGGCACTTTTCTACCGAGCTATATCTCCAGCCCTTTTCTCTTTTTCAATTTTTATATTAAGACAGGGTCTTGCTAAGTTGCTTAAGACCTTGCCAAATTGCTGAGGCTGGCCTAGAATTTGCAATCGTTCTGCCTTAGCCTCCTAAATAGCTGAGATTATAGGCCATGCAACCATACTTGGTTCTGTGTCCTTATTTGGGAGGCTGTCACAGGAAGATCTTGAGTTCAAGACCTGCCTAGGAAACATAGTAAGATTCCATTTCATCATCTTCCACCTCCGTCTCCTCCTCCTCATCATCATCACTGTCACCATAACAATAATAATACCTACCTTATATGTTTATTGAGAGGATTAATTTACTATAGGATGTGCCTACCATACTGCTTGGCCTGTTATATACATAGTCAGATGTTAGTTGCCTCTATTTTATTACCTGGAAGGTATTGCTATCTTTGCTACTATTTTCATTAAGAACCAGTTTCCTGGGCACAGGTTTCATGCCTATAACCTCAGCTTGGAGCCTGAGGCAGGAGAATCACAAGTTAAAGGCCAGCCTCAGCATAATTTAGTGAGACTCTGTCTCAGAGTAAAAAATAAAAAGAATTCAGGATGTAGATCAGTGTAAAGTGCTACTGGGTTCAGTCCCCAGTATAAAAACAAAATAATAGTTCTCTAAGAGAGCTTGTTAGGTCACTGCATCTTACATGTTAAGGTTTGATTTTATTTCCTTTTTTTTTAAGAGAGAATCAATTTTATTTAGCTTTTCGTTCCAGCACTTTGTTGGGTACATGGTGCTAGGGTTCAAACTTGCATCCTTGCACATGCCAGGCAAGTACTGTAACTGCTAAGCTACTGCTCTAGCCCCTTAAGGTTTGATTTTCTTTCTCTGGTTTCTCTTGGCCATCTGCAGACCTATGGACTTAACTAGCCTGAAAAGGAATCTGTCTAAGGGTCGGATTCGTACCATGGCCCAGTTCCAGCGAGACTTAATGCTGATGTTCCAGAATGCTGTGATGTACAATGATTCTGATCATCATGTGTACCATATGGCTGTGGAGATGCAACGAGAAGTATTGGAACAAATTCAGGTACTATATAAAATGAGCTTTCAGGAAAAGGGGCATTAGCCTCTGGAATCTGATTTTGGAAAGTCTATAAGAAAGAGGGTGATGTTGAGGTGACTTTATGTTTCCAGAGTTTATCTTTTGAAGATGACTTAAGAACCTTAAGGATTGATGTTGTACCTGCTGATTTGGAAAACTCTGAGACTCAATAGGTACCTCTCTTTTTAAAACAAACAAACACTGATGTTTTATTTTTTTATTTTTAAAGTGAGAGGGACAGAGAGAGAGAGGAGAGAGAGAGAGAGAGAGAGAGAGAGAAACAATCAATTTTATTTAGTTTTTCATGTGACTTTCATTGCTCTAACTCTTCATTGTGTATGGTGCTGGGGTTTGAACTTGTGTTCTCATACATGCCAGGCAAGTGCCATAACTGCTGAGCCACTGCTCCAGCCCCTAGGTACACCTTTAATACATAGTCAAATGAGGTAGTCTAGGAAAGCAGGTAGCAAGAAAGCTGGAGACAGACAAGTAATAGGAGCTCCTGCTTCCAGAGAAGCTTGAAGTCAGAGGGCTAAACATGCAAATCAGTCACTCAATTTTTTGGTTGTTTCAACTGTTGATATTAATTTATATTCACACTTTCCTATCTTTAGAGGAGTAAACATAGTAGCTTCAAAGAAACATTTGAGCTAGGTAAAGTGTTGCATGCCTCTGTAATTCCAGTTACTTAGGAGACTGAGGCAGGAGGATCACAAGTTTGAGGCCCGCCTGAGCACCTTAGTGAGACCTTGTCTCATAATAAAATTTAAAAAGGGCAGGGGATATAGCTAAGCAGTAGAGTGCTTACCCAGAATGCACAAGGTGTTGGGTTCAATCCCCAGTACCACAAAAGAAAAAAAAAATTGTGTTTTTTAAATCTGGACAGCAACATACTTTAAAGAAAAAAGTGTAGTCAGATTTTTTTGCAAAAAAAAAAATTACATTCAATTCTCTGTAATTTTTAAGATTCATAGCTTGCTATCTGTGCCTTGACCCTATAGGTGCTGAGTATTTGGTTAGACAAGAGAAGAGACTTAAGTAATCTGGAATGAATACCAGCCAACCCAGAGGATGATGAAAATCTCTTTTGTTAACCTGGAAATGCTACCCTGACCCTTTCTGGAGTTTGGACCTCTCCTAGAGACTCTGAACAGAGATCTCAGGGCTTGTTTACTACTTCTCTGTTGTCTTTTCTAATAAGAGTAATGCCTTTATCTCACAACCATGGAGTCAAAGGTGTCTGTGAATCTAATATTTTTTAAAAGGGAGTGGGGGTTGAAATTTGGGTTTATGCCAAAAAGTGTTGCCCATGTTTTTGTTTCAAAGGATTAATTTAGAGACAATTAGATTATACCTTTTACTACTGCTCTATAAATAAATATTTCTCAAACAAAAGATTGCTTTTTAATGATTACAGAAGCTGGGATAGAGGGAGGAGTGTAGTGAAACAAGCAAGGTATTTGACTGGTCTTCTTCCATATGTTGTCTGGAAGGGAATGGGGCTAAGCAGAGGGAAACGTCTGTGATTTGTCTGATTTATAAAGTGGGACGATCAATGTATCCTTCAAATGGGCAGAGGGATGGGAAATAAGATAAATTATGAAGAAAATGTTATAAAATGTCTAGTGCTTTTAAGATTCATTCATAAGGGAAAACAAAACAAAATAACTGTGACTAACTCCATTGGTTAAGAACCCGTCAGGGGCTGGTGTACCAATAGCTCAGTGGTAGAACCCATATTTAGCATGCAGGAGGCAGTGATTGAATCTCCAGCAACACACACACACACACACACACACACACACAGAGAAGACGGGTCAGAAATGATAAAACACCTGCTGGAATTGGCGTGTGCAAACACACACACACACACACACACACACACACACACACACGCAGGACCGGTCAGAAATGATAAAAACACCTGCTGGAATTGGCCCTCTGCAGCCACCGTCGTCGGCAAACAAACTGGGGCTTCAGGTCTCCTAGCAACAAGTTGTGTGGCTGCAGAGGGGCGGCGCAAAGGTGAGTGCTCCGAAGGTCCAGCCTTGCCCTGTACCAAACGACCTGGAGATCTAGCTTTTCAGTCAGTCTTAACTCTGTATGCAGAGTGTCCGGGTAGGGCGGGGTCCTTTACTAAGGCAATCGGCTGGGACCACTCCCCTGCTGCTTAACTGGTGAGCTGTGTGGTCCACCAGTCCCCCTCTGTCTGCTTCTGCAGGTTGTCTGCACTAGTGGCAGACCTTTAGATCACCCCTGGGCCTATGATCTGAGAGCCTTTGGTCCTCCCTACCTTGATGAAAGCGTGTAGAAAGGCCCAGGGCATGACTTGAGCACAATAGAAATTTGTATGAGACACTGCTTCTAGAAAAACATGGTACATTGTACCTTTATAAATTAATAAAATCTAGCGCCTAACACTGCTATTCTTAATTATAATTACGTTGTATTTGGGATGGGGTGGGATGTATGTCATTGCAGTTGGCACCGGTCAAGAAACTCTTAAATTGCACCTGGAAAAACCAGAATGGAGATGTCAATGCCCCCACCTCTAATATATGTAGAAAAAACTCTGGCTATTATCAAACCAGATATTGTTGACAAAGAGGAAGAGATACAAGATATTATTCTCAGATCCGGATTCACAATTGTTCAGGTAACTTCTGGACATGATCATGTTTTTAAAAAATCTTTGCTCTCCCCCTTTAAATGTTTATGTAGAAGTGCCCACCCATTTAGAACCTTAGTGTTAAGCATTAAATTTAGGTTTGCTGGGGTTGGGGATTTAGCTCAGTGGCAGAGCGCTTTGCCTAGCACACGAAAGGCCCTGAGTTCAGTCCTCAGCCCTGAAAAGAAAAAAAAAATTTAGGTTTGTTTTTCTATATATAAAAATGATATTAGGGCTGGAGCAGTGGCTCAGTGGTTTCGGTGCTTGCCTGGCAGGCACGAGGACCGGGGTTCAAACCCTAGCACCACGTACACAACTAAGTGTTGGAGCAACGAAGGCCATATGAAAAACTAAAGTTGTTTAAAAAAGAAAAAAGATACGTGATAGGAGCTGGAGCAGTTGCGCAGGGTATCTGGTGATTGCCTGGCATGGGCAAGGACCACCTATACAATGAAGTGTCAGGGCAATGAAAGCCACATGAAAAACTAAATAAAATTGATTATTTTTCTCTCACTGTCCCTCTCTCTTTAAAAAAAAATGTGATAGTTAAGTTTTTTCAGTGTTCAAATGGATATAAAATGAGAAGCAAAATTGCTTTTTCCTTCACCTGTCCTCTCCTAGGACCCAGAGGGGTCCAGGGAGAGGCAACCACTTAATGCTTTCTGTTATTTCAGGAGTTACTAACACATTTGCAGACATTTTTCTGGCTTAAAATAGTGTGCCCCTAGAGGTTGAGGAATTAGCTCAGTGGCAGAGCGCTTGCCTAGCATGGGCAAGGCCCCGAGTTCGGTCCTCAGCCCTAAAAAAAAAAAAAAAAATAGTGTGCCCCTTTGCAAATCCCTTAGATAGCATTCCAGATTACATCTGAATCTGTCTCATCCTTTATCTAATTTAGGTGTAATATTCCTCTACACAGTTAATTTACTTGATTCTCTGTTGATGGACTTTTAAGTCCTTGGTATTATTTTGTAATTGTATTAGTATTTTAAGCCTTATACCTGTTTTGCAGTTTTATGTGTATCCTTCTAGAGGTTTGAAGGTGGATATTAAAATTTAAAGATTATCAAATTGAATATTTTAATTTTCCTTTTTTACTATTCTTATATGAATATCTAATATTTTATTCTCTTACATGTATACAGTACCATATTGCCTACTTAGTCAATGGAGGTTTTTTTGGTTTTGTGTTTTGGTACTGGTGATTGAACCCCAGTAGCCCTTAACCACTGAGCCACATCCGCAGCCCTTTTAATTTAGTTTTTTATTTTTGAAACAGGGCCTTGTTAAATTGCTGAGGCTGGCTTTGAACTTGTGATCCTCCTTTCTCAGCTTCCTGGGTTTCTGGGATTACAGGAGTGTGCCACCCTGCCTGGCTTAGTCAGGTTTTCTTTTCTTTTTTTAAAAGAGGGAGAGAGAGAGAGAATCCATTTTATTTATTTTTTCATTGGATTTTTTGTTTCCCCAACACTTAATTGTGTATGTGGTGCTGGGGTTTGAACCTGGGTCCTCATGATTGCCAGGTAATTGTTCCAACCACTGAGCCACCTCTCCAGCCCCTTAGTATTTTAAGAATGAAAAAACTTCAATTGTCTGGTAAGACGTGATTTCCGTTGAACTTCCCAGGATAGGTGGAAGCTGAGGATACGCACGATACCAGAAAGTGTGAGGAAATATTTAATTAAAGGATTTATTTGGTATGGTGGAACATGCTGGTAATCCCAGTGATTTGGGAAGCTAAATCAGGAGGATTACCAGTTCAAGGCCAGTCTGGACTATTTAGCAAGACCCTGTGTCAAAATATTAATAGGTCTGGGATGTACCTCAGTTGGAGAGAGCCCCTGAGTTCAGTTCCCAATACCACACATACAAAAATAAAAAGCTAAAAATTTGTGTGTATGTGTATACTTGGTCTAGTTAGCAATAAATTTCAGACCAAGGTAGCATGTGTATTTTTTTTCCTTTTTCCTTTCAGTACTAGGGATTAAATTCAGTGTATTCCACTACTGAGCTACATCTCCAACTCTTTATTTTTCTTATATTGAGACAGTTCTCGATAAGTTGCTGAGTCTGGCCTTGAATTTGTGATCCTCCTGCCTCAGCTTCTCCTATAACTAGGATTACAGGTGTGCCACCACACCCAACATGCCATGGTGTGCTGTATGTTGCTGTTGCTACTGCTTTTTAAAAATTTTTATTTATTTTTTTTAAAGACAGAGAGAGAATCAATTTTTATTGAGGTTTTCACATGGCTTTCGTTGCTCTGACACTTTGTGGTGTATATGGGTGCTGGGGTTTGAACCTGTGTGCTTGCGCATGCTGGGCAAGCATCATAACCTTGGAGCCACTGCTCCAGCCCCTTTTTTTAATTTTAATTTTAATTAATTAATTTATTTATTTAGTTTTTTATTTTTTTAAAGGGAAGCAATCTTCATTTAGTTTTTCATATGATTTTCATTCCTGGGACACCTGGGACACTTCGTTGTGCACGTGGTGCTGGGGTTTGAACTCCCGTACTCGTGCATGAACCCAGGTCCTCGTGCATGCCAGGCAAGTGCTGAAACCACTGAGCCACCACTCCAGCCCCCCATTTTAACCATTTTTAAAGGTACAACTTTTTTTTTTCTTTTTTAGTCCTGGGACCCAGGGGCACTTTTCTGCAAAGCTACATCCCCAGTCCTTTTTTTTTTTTTTTTTTTTTAAAGAGAAAGTGACAGTGAGAGAGAGAGAGAATCAATTTTTTAATTTAGTTTTTCACATGGCTTTTGTTGCTCAGACACTTAGTTGTGTACGTGGGTGCTGGGGTTTGAACTCACATATTCGCGCATGCTGGGCAAGCGCTGTAACTGCTTTTTATTTTAGTCCTTTTTATTTTAAGACAGTGTCTCACTAAATAGTGGAGGATCTTGCTAAGTTGCTGCGGCTGGTCTCATACTTGCAGTCCTCCTAAATCATTGGGACTATAAGCATGAGCCTGCATGGCTGGCAAAGATACACTAGACTGGCATTAAATACATTCTCATTGTTGTATAACTATCACTACCACTCATCTCTGAAACTTTTTAAATTTTTTTTATAGAAAGAGGGGACAGTGAGAGAGAGAGAATCAATTTTTGTTTAATTTTTCACATGGCTTGCTTTGCTCCAAGACCTCGTTGTGTACGTGGTGTTGGGGTTTGAACTCACGTACTTGTGCAACCAGGCAAGCACCATAACCACTGAGCCACCACTCCAGCCCACTTTTTTTTTTTTTTTTTAATTTCAAACTGAAACTGTACCATTAAAAAATAACTATTTTCGGGGCTGGAGTGGTGGCTCGGTGGTTTCGGCACTTGCCTGGCAAGCACGAGGACCCAGGTTCAAACCCCAGCACCATGTACACAACTAAGTGTTGGAGCAACAAAGGCCATATGAAAAACTAAAGTTATTTTAAAAAAATAAAATAATTATTTTCCTCTTCCGCATGCCCTGGTATCCACTATCCTAGTTTCTATCTAGGAATTTGACTATTCCAGTTATTTAATATAAGTGATGTTATACAATATTTGTCCTTTTGTACTATATACTTATAAAAATAGACTTTCTTGGAGTTGGGAGTCCATTGAACTTGAGGCTTTCATGTCCTATTTAGGGAAACTTTCTGACATGATACATCTTTTCAGTAGGTGGCAGTGTTTCCTTTGTTACAAATAAAGAGTTCTGTTCCTGGTAGTAATTGATACTGCTTCTCTTTGTTGTCAATCTAATTTCAAAGAATTTCACTTGATCTAATTTTAAAGCAACCAGTGGCATCACTGATTCAGTATCAGCTTTAAAGAGGGACCCTTAGTTTTTCAAATGATGCTGCATTAGGTGGCATAGCTGCAGAAGGTGGCTTTCCCTGATTGAGAGGCATGTGACACACTGGGGATGGTAGAGTGCTGAGGAGCAAGGCAACATCTGACAGTCAGACCTCCTTGGAATTCTGCTATGGAGTCAAGTAGAGATCCCTTTCATAAGTTTGGCAGAGATAGCAGGGGACTCAACTCCAGATTTCATTCTCAAAATCAAAAGTCCTTCAGACTTGACCATGATTTTACTTCACACTCCACAAGCCTGTGCAAATCAACCATTTCATCTTATAAATGGTTCACAAAAACAACCTGAGTGCAACACTTTGAGAAAGTTTAAAGAAAACTTTCCTGTTACAGTGTGGTAAAACTTCTTTTTTTTTTTTAAAGAGAGAGGGACAGTGAGAGAGACAAAGAAAGAGAGAAACAACTTTAGTTTTTCACATGGCCTTAGTTGCTCCAACACTTAGTTGTGTACGTGGTGCTGGGGTTTGAACCCAGGTCCTCGTGCTTGCCAAGCAAGCGCCGAAACCCCTGAGCCACCGCTCCAGCCCCATAAAACTTCTTAAAGTAGAAAGTGGAGAAAACAATCAGATCTTGTCAAAGAAACCAGCATCTTCAACAGAAGAAAAACCAAAAAACCACTGAGCAGTGGCTCAGTGGTTATAGCTCTTGCCTGGCATGCACGAGGATGTGGATTTGAACCTCAGCACCACATCCACAAAGAAGTGTCAGAGCAACAAAAGCCACATGAAAACTAAACAAAAATTGATTCTCTCTCTCTCTCTCTCTTGTTGTCCCTTTCTCTCTCAAAAAAAAGTGTCAGTGCATGTGAATCTGAATTACTTAATACTGAATCATACAGTGTTCTCAAAATGATTTTGTGAATAAGAATCCTAAACAAGGACACCCCCCACCACCTGCCTCCCCCCAATCCCAGTAATGGGAACAGAACCCAGAGGCACTATACCTCTAAACTATATTCCCCAGACCTTTTTATTTTTTATTTTGAGATAGGGTTTCACTAAATTGCTGAGGCTGAACTCAAACTTAGAATATTTCTGCCTCAGTTCCCTGACCCCAAATTTCTGGGATTACCTGCATGCACCATTGTGCCCAGTTCTAAACAAGGATTAAAAGAAGAAAAAATTGATGATACAAGTTCACCATAAGGAAGACCTTTGAAGGCTAACGCTAGTCAAAATGTAAAGATCAAATGACCTATCTCAGTTACAGTTGTTAATAAAGAAGTGAGAAGCTACAAAGCACTTGATTAGCATAATCCTTGATTCTTTAATTTAAAATTAAGACATGACGCTATGGTTTTTATGCTTATTGGTGATTTTTGTTGGACATGAGTTTAACTACCTTTACTTTTATTTCGGTACTGGGAATTGAACCTGGGGTGCTTTGTCACTGAGCTATATCCCAGTCTTTTATTTTCTGTTTTGAGACAGGGTGTAAATTGCTGAGAGTCTCATGAAATTGCCCAGACTGGGCTTCAACTTGAGATACTGGTGCCTCAGCCTCCTGAGTCAGGGCATGCCACTGTGCCCAGCTGAGTTTAATTTACCTTTATTTATTTATTGTGGTACCAGGGATTAAACCTTAGGGTATGTAACCACTGAGCCACATCCATAGTCCTTTTTTATTGTTATTTTTTAATTTACCTTTAGAAAGTTGTGGAATTGGAATTACCTTTGGAAAGATGTGGTAATTGGATGGAAACAAGGTTCATAAACTTTAGGAAGAGAGGATTTTTTTTTTCTCTTTGTGGTAGGGATTAAACCCAGTGTAGTTTTATCACTAAGCTACACCCACAGCAATCTCCTGCTTATTTGGTGGCGGGGAGTGGGGAGGTAAGTACTGGGGATTGAACCCAGGGGCACTTAACCACTGAGCCACATCTCCAGCCCTCTTTTATTTTGAGACAGGGTCTGGCTAAACTTCTTAAGATCTTGCTGAATTGCTGAGGTTAGCTTTGAACTTGTGATCCTCCTGCTTCAGCCTCCCAAATTGCTGGGATTATAGATGTGTACCACCACACCCAGGTATTTTTAACATTTAAAGTAAAACTTTTTACCACACAGGAGAATAGGGGGGTTGGTAGAGTGATACAGAGAGATTGATCTATGGGTACTGAACTATAATTAGATAGGACAACATTTAAAAAAAATTTTTTTAGGACAAGCTGGTCTGGTATGCTGGTGCACAATTTGATAATAGACTGTTTATTTCAAAAAGCTAAAAGAAAGGAGTTTTAACGTTTTCCCATAAAAAAATGATAAATGGGGTCTGGAGCAGTGGTTCAGCAGCTGGAGCCCATGCCTGACATGCACGAGGACCAGGTTTGAACCCCAGCACCACATATACAACTAAGTGTCAGAAAAACAAAGGCCAGATGAAAAAATAAATAGAATTGATTCTCTTTCCTTTCTCTCTTTCCCCATTTCTCTCCCCCACCCCCTACTTTAACAAATAAAATAAAATAAAGATAAATGTTTTTGGAGACAGATTTTGCTAGGTGTGGTGGTGCAAGCCTATTAATTCCAGGCACTCAGGAGACTGAGACAGGAGGATCTAGAGTTTTGGGGCCAGCCTGGGCCATTTAGTGAGACCCTATCTCTAAACAAAAAGGGCTGGGATGTAGCTCAGTGGTACAACCCCACTGGGTTAGATCTCAGTACTGGAAAAAAAATGGTTGGACACAGTGATACATATGTGTATCACACTTGAATCCCAGCAATTTAGGAGACTGAAGCAGGAAGATTGCAAGTTCAAGGCCAGCCTCAGCAACTTAGGGAGACTCTGTCTCAAAAAATACGACAAAGGACTTGGATATACCACCTCTAGGTTCAATCCCTAATATAACTCCCAATTATACATATATAAAATATCACAGTACAGCACCAATAAGTACATGTATAAGTTAAAAAATGAAGTTAGGTGGGGATGTAGCTCAGTGACAGTGCTTTTTAAGCATGTGTGGGGTGCTGGGTTCAGATCCCTGGCACTGCAAAAACAATAAAAGTTAGGCTAGGGCTTGGTGCCACATACCTATAATACCAGCAGTTTGGGAGACTGAGATAGGAGGATTGCAAGTTCCAGGCCACCCTGGGCTACTCAGTGAGATCCTGTCTCAAAATTTAAAAAATTTTGAGTGGGGGGAATTGGGGAGGTAGCAGCTCAGTGGTAGAGAGTCTCTGCCTACCTTGTGTGAAGCCTGGATTCAATCCCCAGCACCTAAAAACAAAAATAGGAATTAAAACATGTAGCTTAATGGTAGAATGCTTGCCTACCATGTGTGAGTCCAAATCCCTTAGTTTGGTCCCCAGCACTCCATACACACATATATGCACACAAATTAAGTAAATTTGAAATTTACTTAAAATGATGGAGATTTTCACCTTTTGCCCAGTGACTTACCTCCATGTCTTATCCTTCTTCCATACTCTAGTCAAAAGTTCTTTGATGTCTTCTTTTTTTTTTTTAAGAGGATGTTACCCAGGCAGGCCTTCAACTCTTGGGCCCAAGTGATTCTCCTGCCTCAAGTTCCTAAGTAGCTTGGGAGGATATGTGTGCATCATTGCACCTAGCTTTTTGTGTCTGTTTTTAATCCTTCTGTTATGTTTTAAGCCTTTCCTGTCCTGATCTATATTTAGTATAACTGAAAAACAGCAGTAATAGGTGATTTTTTTAAGCTTATTTTTGTTTTGTGATATTGAAGATTGAACTCAAGGACCCTCTACCACTGAAGATATATCTCCAAACCCTTTTTATTTTCCAACAGGATCTTGCTAAATTGCCTAGGCTGGCCTCAAATTTGTGATCCTCCTGTCTCAACCTCCATAGTAGCTTGGATTACAGTAGTGCACCACCAGGCTTGAACCCAGCCAGCGACTGACTGATTGATTTTTGTGGCACAGAATATTAAACCCAGGTACACTCTGCCTCAGAGCTATATCCCCAGCCCTGGTTTTTGTTTTTTGGGGGGTTGTTTTGTTTTGTGTTTGGTACTAGAGATCAAATCCAGGGCACTTAACTGCTGAGCCACATCCCCAACCCTTTTTATTTTTTTATTTTGAGACAGTGTCTTGCTAAGTTGCTTAGGACCTTACTTAGTTGCTGAGACTGGCCTCAAACTTAAGATTCTCCTGCCTCAGCCTTCTGAGCTGCTGGAATTACAGATCTGTGCCACCATGCCCAGCAAGCCCTTTTTTATTTATTTTTTAAGATAGGGTCTCA